>CM034597.1:42967525-43025025 GCA_020091685.1 Lutjanus erythropterus
CCAGGCGTGAACGTGTTAACGCCAGGCGTGAATATGTTAATACCAGGCGTGAACGTGTGAATACCAGGCGTGAACGTGTTAACGCCAGGCGTGAACGTGTTAACGCCAGGCGTGAACGTGTTAACACCAGGCGTGAACGTGTTAATTCCAGGCGTGAACGTGTGAACGTGTTAACAACAGGTGTGAACGTGTTAATGCCAGGCGTGAACGTGTTAATGCCAGGCGTGAACGTGTTAACGCCAGGCGTGAATATGTTAATACCAGGCGTGAACGTGTGAATACCAGGCGTGAACGTGTTAATGCCAGGCGTGAACGTGTTAACACCAGGCGTGAACGTGTTAATACCAGGCGTGAACGTGTGAACGTGTTAACACCAGGCGTGAATGTGTTAATACCAGGCGTGAACGTGTGAACGTGTTAATACCAGGCGTGAACGTGTGAACGTGTTAATACCAGGCGTGAACAGGCTCAGTTAGCCTCATGTTCCTTCATCACCAAATACTCACCAGAGCACCAAATGTGGATTAATCCGCCACTGAAAATAGTCCCCAACAGATGCACTGTTTCCTGCTGTTTGTTTGATCAGCTGAACTGTTTGACCATGAAAATATAAACAATATAATAATAAACATATTGATTAAATGTATAGATTAAATATTTGAGTTTTTTTTAAAGATGTCTGTCTTCAGGAGGAACTAATGAGCCACAGACAGACTAAAAACAACAGACTGGCCCTTTAAACAATGAGCTTTACTGATTCCTGCTATAAAGATCTAGAATGATTCTAGATCCTGCCAATCAGTTATTGATGAGTTATCGATCAGCCCTGATCAGTTCTGACAGACTGAAGCACAACCTCTGAACTGTATTAATTTCTGTTTCCACCTGCTTTTATTTTGAAGAGAAAGACTCTGTGAGAACAGGAGGTCATTTTAGAGTGCGGTGGCGGCGGCGGCGGTTGGACTGATCGGTCAGGACTGGATCAGAACGGATGCCTTATCAATAATCCTCAGACCGTCTGTGGACACTTCAGAGACGTATGTCAGCAGCTGAACGAGCTGATTGGTTGTGCAATATGATGCCAGCTGTGTCACACCTCAGACTCCGCCTCCTCCAGAGGGTGTGGCCTGTCACTGTGAGGCATTCAGGTGACTCTAGACGCCTACAGGTGCATTTAGGTGCTCCTCCTCAGCTTGTAAAGTGGAGTGTGGATTGATTTATTGATCAGTAACAAAATAACAACTGATCAATGATTAAATTTCAAATGTCCACAAAACGTCAAAATAAACAGAACAAATAAAATGAGGGCTGCAACTAATGGTTACTTTCATTATTGATCAATCTGTTGATCAGTTTCTTGAGTAATTGATCCTGTCACAGGGTTGAAAAATGGGTTCAAACGTGAAGCACACAGACATACAAACTATTTTTCAACCTACTGACCTGTTTTCAAGTCTTTTCTGTCACTGTTATTTTCATTATCGATCAATCTGTCGATCGTTTTCATGATTAACTGATCAGTTGTTTGGTTGGAAAATGTTGATCAGTGTTTCTCAAAGACAGTGTCCTCAGAAACCAGAAAATATTCACATGCTTTTTCTTAAAAAAAAATTAAATAAAAGACCAACTAATCGATGATCAAAGTATTTGGTGATTAATTTAATGATCAATTATTCATTTAATTGTTGCAGCTCTGAATAAAACCTCAGTAACAATCCTGAGATATATAATTAATAATCAGACGTGTCACTGAAAATATCTTTGAAATGTGTTGATTATTATTTTCACTTGATCACTGATGAGTCACCTGAACGCACCATGAACCAGCTGAAGACGGACTTTTATTTTGTTTTTTATTTTTTATTTTTTCCAGTTTGTGTCGTGGTGGGAGGAGGCGGGGCCTGAACTATGACATCAGCATCAGACTGTGGGTTTCAGGGGATTGTTGGGGGATTTGGCTTTTTTTTTTTCTTCTTCTTCTTCTTCTTCGTGCCTCTGCTGGATGACTGTAGCCTCATTAGTCGATCTGAAGCCTGAAACTCATCAAACTGTATTTAACTGTCCAGTAAAACCAGTAAAACCAGTAAAACCAGTAAAACCAGTGCACAGCAGCCTGTTTGCACAGAAACTGTGTGACTGTCTCACGTCTTTATTTCTGTTCACCATGAGAATTTATTAGAGGCTCATTAGGATCAACTGGACAAACATCACTGACATCATGTGACTGAAGGTCACTGTTAAAACAGGAAGTCAAACCAGATTTCCAGAATAAAGTCACAATATCTAAAGAAAAAGTTATAATGTTGTGTATAAATAATAAAAAACAGAATGCGGTGATTTGCAAAAACTTTCCCTCCTATATTCATCTGAATCCACCACCATTTTTCAAACTGACAAACTTTTTAAATTTTGTTGGTTCGGTGCACGCCATGTTTGTACAAAACATTGGAGGACGTCATCTTGGACTTTGATCAGCATTTTCTGACATTTTAGGGACCAAACAACTGATTGATTAGTAAAAAAAAATGATTGTCAGATTGATCACCGATTCAAAGATGGTTCCAAACGTAAAAACAGGTGCAGCCGCCAACACCTGTTTTTACGTGTTTGGAACTATTTCAATTGATAAGATGGTGACAGGATCAATTTTTCACCATTGTTGAATATTTTATGGACGAAACAACGAACTCGCTAATTGAGAAAATGATTGTTACAGAAAAGACTTAAAAATATGTCCAAACGTGGAGCGCTCAGACGCCCAGGCGCCACACGTGTGGATTAATTTTTCAGTTTACAAGATTAACTGATCAATTAACTGAGCGAATGGCCAAGAGATTAATGCGTCCATGTTTGTGAACCACTGAGTCTTTCCAGGTCGTCCCTTTAATACCCAGTCATGATCCTGTCACCTGTCACCAACTCACCTGTTCACCTGAGGAACGTTCCAAACAGCTGTTAGTGGAGCGTTACACTGTTGTTCCTGTCCCAACAAAAACAACAACAACAAAACAATAAAGTTTGTCAGTTTGAACATTGTTCTGTATTCTGCCGACGAGTCAAAATGTTTTTTCAAATCATTGCATTTTGTTTTTATTAATCTTGGACACAGTGTCTTTCTTGGAATATGTGTTACATAAGAATAAAGAAATGTTTCAGTAATTAAATACCATATTTCTTTTCCAAAATATTAGCCGCCGCTGTAGGTGTTTGGTTTGTACAGAGTGATATTTATCTTATAAAACGGTGGTTTCCTGTCAGAAAGGCTCAAACCTCTTCAAATACTCTGAATTTTCCCTTTAAACACAGAGTGAGTGGAGCTGCTCTGCTTTCAGCAGCTGCTCGATCATTTTGGTTTATTTGTGGTTTGGTTTTGGTTTTTTCATGAAAACCGTTTCATGAGCGCTGCTGCCCAGTTTAACTGTGGTTTTAATGGTTTGGACCAGTTAAGGTCAAAACACTGAAACTCTTCAGGGGATTTCCACGGTTTGGTTTTCAGAGTTTGACGTCTCCAGATGTTTTCATTCATCATCAGCTCATTGATTATTGATCTGTTTCCAATGAAAAACATGTTTTGTGTGATTTTGGAAAGCCTGATGATGATGATGATGACGATGATAAAGGTTTATTTTTATTCTTATCTGATTGGTGGATGAACATTTGAATTCTCCAGTGCAGTCGTGCAGTGTATCCAAGTACATTTACTCGAGTACTGTAGTTCATTACAAGTTGGATCTGGTCTCATTCTTCTGTTTGACTCCACTACAGTTACAGTTACAGCTTTAGTTACTTAACAAACACCAAACAGTTCATCTGAAATGACTGGACAGAAAAGGAATTATCTTATTTTGAAAATCGTTTATTTTTCATGCAAGAACTTTTCATGTTTGCAGGTTTGGACGGATGTCCGTCTGCTCCACTTATTATCTTTCCTGTAACGATCATTTTCATCATCATCACTCCATCATGTTAAAGTATTATCCATTCTATTTTAAACTATGACCAAATACAACATTTTCAATTAAAACACCAAAGAAACTCAAAGCTGTCATGTAAATTAGGTTCATGCAAAACAAAAATGTCACATTTCTTCCTCTGTGCAAGATGTAAAATAATTCTCACTGATAAAATCTCTAAATGATGCGGAGTTCCTCCCTGAGCTGGAGACTCTGACCAACCACTGACATCATTTGATCCATTATTTTATGTTACAGCTGTGTTTTTGTTTTTTAGGGTGAATTCAAAAACTGATGATCTTTGAGTTGTGGACAAAACGAGACGTTTGAGGACGTCATCTTGGACTTTGATCAACATTTTATGACATTTTATGAACCAAACAACTGAGTGATTAGTAGAAATATTATTACCAGATTGATCACCGGTTGAAAAATCGGTCCAAAACTGTGAAAACAGGTGGAGTGAAGAGACGTATTTATTTTTCAGTTGACATGATTGTGACGATCGTTGCTAGGAGACTGAGAGACGATGAATTTATGGATTAATGATGATCAAAATCTTTGGTGAGAAAATGTTGGACAGATGAACTGATGTTTGAAGTTGCAGCTCTGCTTTGTTTCATCAGCTTCACCTGTTGACGGGTATTTTTAAAACTGTGGACTCGACCTGCTCTCATTGTGGTTCCTCAGGGAACGTTCTAGTTCTAAAAACTGTCTGGGGAAAAAAAAACAGCAAAAACTAAAAGCAGCTCAAACTGGAACCAAAATCAGATCAACTGGTGGTGAAAGCTCATCTGACCGTATATAAACAGACTGTCAGCAGGTGCAGTCTGATCAGCTGTCTTCACTCAGGTGAGAAACCGTCTTCTTCTTCTTCTTCTTCTTCTTCTTCTTCTTCTTCTTCTTCAGATCAACAGAAACACTGTTGGATTAGAATGGATTAAGTTTTTTATATTTTTACTTGAGTTAAGGAAATATAAAGGACTAAAATCCTTTTCTAAACCAAACATGTGATTCTTATATGCTATTAAAAATGTAGACTAATCCTTTAATTTCAATTAAGCTGCAATTCACCCCTAATTTATCATTAATTATTGGATAAATTAAGGTGTTTTTAGTGAAGCACTTTTTCACCTTAAACAGAAAATGACGGTCCTTTTAATGTAGAATTTAAGGGCTGCTTTCCTGTTGATGGTCAATTTTCAGAATCTTTCACTCCTTAAAAAGACACAGGAAAGTGTGACGTTTTGTTTTTCTCCTTGAATCACCGTTAAAACACATTAATGATTATTATTAATGGATCAGTGTGTTTTTACCTTTTAAAATCCATCAAACTCTGCAGATGATTGAAACTATGACTCATCTCTGTAAGGGTCTTTTTCTGTCTCGTGTGTCTGTCGTCTTTTGTGTTGTTCTTCCCTTGATCTCGTCTGACAGGCAGCTTGTTGTTTGTCATATTGTTTCTATTAATTATCCCGACTCTTTCTATGAGGAACACATCTGTGTTGTGTTACAGAGACATTCATGTTTCTTTAATTCTGCTGTAAAATCTATTTTAAAGATCAAAGATCATCTTGTCTTTTAAAGCTCCTGCTGATTAAATGTTTTATTAAATGTAGACATCGACTCTGTCGGATGGAAAATCAGAGTGAATTTACAAATGAAAACTGTAGTGCACCTGAAATAGTGTCACCACATTTATGTGATTCAATTTGAAGGTAATAATTATATTGTTGGGTTATTGTCTACATTTATTTCAATAATAATGAGGTCCAAATAAATTTTCATTGCAGTCATGAATTAAAAAACAAAACAAAACAAAAAATATTTCTTTATTTATTTGATTTGATTTGATTATTTTTTGGGGTAGTCAGGCGGAACCTTTGTCTTCACTTCAGTTGCTCTGAGGACCGGTTAGAGAACGCACACCTCACCGTCCCCTGAGACGCAATCTGGAATGAAACAGGATGTAGTTTGTCCTCTTTGGTCCAGATTTATAAACCTGATAAACCGTGAATAAACCAGAACTCTGCGCCTCATAAGGTCAAGCTTTATTTTATGTTACTGTCTGTTCAGAGCTGAGACGGTTTTGTTGATTTTGACGTGTGAAAACAAAAAGAAAGTTTCTCCTGTGACATCATCACGTGTGGCGCGAATCAGGTGTGATGAATAAAGTGGTGTTGTGTTTCTAAAGGCTCCCGTACTCAGTTAATGTCAGTCCTAGTTTCATCAGGTTTATATGATGGACGTGCACTTTGTTCATGTTGTTTAATATCGTTTACATTGAATTCTGATTGTTAGCGTCTGCTTCTGCTAAAAATACAGACTTCAAACATGGAACAAACATTTTCTAGTTCAGTCATTTCATTGGCCTGTAATCAGGTTCGTTTGAGATGAAGTGCGCCTCGTCTGGAGAGACGAGATCAGGAGGACGCAGCAGGAGGTGGAGACGAAAGTCTGCTGTCCAGTCGGACAGTTTTCAACAGACTTCAGAGAGACTAGAGGAGGAGACACGAACATCCTGTCAGATCACCTGTAGGTTACCTGTAGTCTGCAGATCATGATCATAGCTGAAGAAATAAAGTGCGTTCTTGATCGTTGATTGAAGTTAAAATAGAAGAGATCCTCCTTTTGACTCATCTGTTCTTTTATCTGCCTTGTAAAGAACTAAACTGTTCTTTTGATCAGTCATATATATAGAACCTTTATTATTATCAGACACTAAATATCTGATTCAAACTTCATCACACAACAGAAGACTGATATGTCATTAAATATTACAGTTACACAGAAAATTACTATTTTATACAACACGTGGTGTTTGTTGTCAAAGTTAAGAACCAATCAGAGCCTGTCACCTCATTGATCAGGTGACAGCCAGGTGTTTGCAGTCGGTGGAGAGCAGCTGTGGCGCCTGGCTCTACAAACTGCGGCCGCCTCGATCTCGTGAGGTCATCGTTGCCCACGTGTGCGTGACGTCAGAGCAAGTCGGGATCAAGTCAGACACAAATCTAACCAGCATGCATTGTGCCCCGACCGCCGCTGATCGATTCTGTGCAGACCTGGATCATCTCCACAGAGGTCTGATGTCATGGTGAACATGGTTAAAGGGACAGTCTGTAATATTTTGTTTGACCAGTTGTATACTGTGTGAAAAAATGCACTTTATTTATTTACTAAAGGGACTAAAGGTGGACATAAAAACCAATGAAAATATGTTTATTACAACAGACCAGAGTGAATGTGTGTGTGTGTGTGTGTGTGTGTGTGTGTGTGTGTGTGTGTGTGTGTGTGTGTGTGTGTGCTTGACTCTTTGGCTCATGTTGAGTTCAGGGACTGTTGTGTTCAGGGACACTCTTTAGTATTGTCACACTCCTCCTTTTCAGTCAAAGTGACTCAGTGATTTTCTGTCACTTTTATATTTTGTTTGAAGAAACTTTATGAATGTTCTGAAAAGATCATGTTACACATAAAGACAATATTTTCACAGGTTTGGTTCATTTTTATTAACTTGTTTGTTAGTTTCTCATATAACAGTTTGTGATTGTAACGTTCAGTAACGTGATGTGACGACACATGAACACAATCTGAGAGATGATGCATTTAGTGACACTTGGGATATTCTAACACTCTATCATTTTTTCACTGTTAAATCATCTTCTTGTTGTTTGGTCACTTTTAAGATTCTTTTTCCTCTTAAAAATATTTAAGTCCAGCTCAGTTAACGTGATTTTAAACAATTCAAATCTTTCCCCTTTTGTGTGTTTTAACCTAAAGTGTCTTTGAACACATGTCTCTTATCACTTTGATATGGAAATTAAAAATATCCTTTAATTTCTATTTTGAAATGACCTTCATAATTTAAGGGATGCTTTCCTGTTGATGGTCAATTTTAAGAATCTTTCACTCCTTAAAAAGCCCTTAAATCCACAACAAATACAGGAATATGTGACATTATTGTTTCTTTGTAATTTTCTCCATGAATCACCATTAAAACACATTAATGATTATTAATCATTATTAATGGATCAGTGTGTTTTTACCTTTAAAATCCATCAAACTGTGCAGATAATTCAAAATATGACCCATGAATAATTAATGACATATTTTCATTTTATTATAAAACTTATTTAAGGGTCTTCGTCTGTCTCCTGTGTCTGTCCCGCTGTGTATTGTTTTACCTTCGTCTCGTCTGACAAGCTGATCTTTGTTTATCCCTTCATCGTGTCTTACAGGCGTGTCGTTCTCTCAGCCTGCCATTCGCTGCAGGGAGCCAACAGACTGAATCATGGGTAATGTTCCGACCCTGAAGAGACCAGCAGGTTTTCAGATCTGGATCAATGAACCGGAGCCAGTCCAAGAGGACCTGCTGTCCCAGCTGTCCAACCTGCAGGACGTGGACCTCTGGAGGGTACACTGGGGTCTCAGTCAGGACCTCCTGCAGGACTTTCCCCCAGTCCCCCCACGCTGGCTCCGGTCCGCCGACACCTACAGAACCGCCAAGACCCTGCAGAGGTGTTACCACGACGAAGGGGCCCGGACCCTGCTGGACCACGTCCTGACCCTGATCAGACCGGATGATCAAGTCCACCAGAAATCAGACCCGCCCAGACCCAGACTGGACCCGCCCAGGCCCAGACTGGTTCCAGAACCTGAGCTGGACTTTGTGAGGACTCAGCGGCGGAGGCTGATCAGCAGGATCCAGAGAGCGGACCGGGTCTCAGATGTCCTGCAGGACTGCAGGATCCTGGATGTGGCTAACAGGGACGCCATTCAGGTGTATGCAATCCGCAAGGACAAGAACCGGGCTCTGGTGGACCTAGTCCTGAGGAAGGGGGACAAAGCCCAGGAGATGTTCTACAAGGCCCTCAGCCAATCAGAGCCCTTCTTAATGGAGGAGCTGGAGGAAGGACCAATCAGAGAGGAGAATCCCTCAGAGACGTCGGTCCTCGCAGAGATGTTGGAGTTTCTGGTCTCAGACGAGCTCATATCTTTCCAGTGGCTGGTCAGGGATCACATGACCGAAGAGAGCCAGTCTCCTATTGGTGGAGAGCAGCTGCTGCACGCAGACAGGCAGACAACACAGAGACTTCTGAAAAAATATTTTGGACCCAAACAGGCAGAGATCGTCACCAGGACCATCCTGCAGAAGATCGTACCAACGCTCAGTACGTCCACACAAAATGTGCTAAGCTAGGCTAACAGTTTCTTTGTTTTCAGTCTGTCATGATCAATCAGAAGTACTGAGATTGATCCAAGCTGAAAGATTGATCAGTTAAAGTTGTTGTCAGGTGATGTGATGATGTCATCTTGCTGCAGGTTTGTGTCCTCCAGGAGAAGCAGTGACATCACAGAGGTGGTCTGACATCAAAGTGGAGACGAACACTGACACAGCAGTGGTAATGACACCAAACACAACCTGCACGTCACTGTGATGTCAGTACCGATGGTGACTGATGATTGGCTAACGTGTTTCATCTGTTTAGGTTGAGGTTACACCAGAAGTATTAGAGGACGGCAACATGTTCAGGTAACAGAACCAGAACACTGACTCGTCACTGAGCCTTTGGTTGCCATTTGATCTCAGTGTGTTCAGTTGGTGTGGTTGCTGTTGTTGCTCCAGGTTGCGTTGCCTCCAGCCTGGCGTGTCTCGCTGCAGTGTGACCGGTCTACTGTTGGAGGGGGTCGGTGACGTTGTCTGTCAGACAGTTCCCTGGGATGTTGACTTCCTGTCCTCTAAAGGTGTGAGACCAGCCGGACCTCTAATCAGATTCCACCTGCTGACGGGACAATTCCACAGATTACACCTGCCGCACTGTCAGCTGATCTCAGGTCAGTGATCAGAGTTTGTTCATCATCAACATTCTCAAATAAAGACGAACTGCGCACGATGGGTTTCACAGAACAGTTGTGGATCTTGGTAGGTGAGTCGTTCACCTGTGGTCAGCCATGTTAAACCCCTTCAAGGAAGCAGTCACATTGTTTCTGCTTCCAAACAGCTCAGATAAGGCTGATCTGGGTTCAGTCCACTCAGATTTGTAAATAGCCTCTCAGAGTTGAATAAGGACTCCCATGCTGGTCCCGCCTACATTAGTTCACCATTTACTGGGTATAATTGAGATGTTTTTGATGAGAATTGACCGTTGTTACTGAGTTAAAAAAATCTCCAGCAACTAGTTGACTACTTTTTGGCAGTAGTCAATGATGACCAAAATGCAGCAGACATGAATGCCCTACTGGACACGCAACATGCCCTGCCCTGTCCATCCCTGCCCTGTCCATCTCTGCCCTGTCCATCTCTTCCCGGTCTTCTCTTGTCCTGTCTTCCCCCGTCCTGCCCTGCCCTGTCTTGAGCGGCCTAACAGAAGGTCACATTTCCATCTTGGAACGTAAAATAGCAAAATTAACAAACTGTAAAAAACTGTAAAAACTGCAAAGCATGATGGGAAAAGAGAGTCATCTCTCTGTACTATCTGCAGCACATGGAAATGTCACTAGCCAGAATCTTACAGCGCCCCACAATGGTTGGAGGACGCCATCCCATCAGTCCAAGGCTCTGGAGCTCAACAACAACAACAACAACAACAACAACAACAACAACAACAACAACAACAATAATAATAGTGATGAGAGGTGATGGATGATCAGCTGCAGCCTTGTCACTCTCAGGATGAATAAAGTTTTGTTGAAGGGGAGATTTTCTGTCTTGCAGATGGCGGTCAGCACTTCCTGTCTGTGGCTCATGTCACTGAGGACAGCATACACTTCATCACACCTGGTCAGGTGACAGACAGTCATGTGATTGTCGACATCTCCAGCTTCTCATGTTTTGGTTTGGTGATGCCGACGGAGTCCACCGATCAGCAACCGGCCACCGTGATCAGCGGCCTGGTGCTGCTCTTCTTCCAGCTGAGCAAACGATCGCTGTTTGTCCTGCTGCTGCCGAGGAACATCTGCCTCACTCAGGTACACAAGCCCCGCCCACTGAAAACCCATGTGCACAAGCCATGCCCACTGACCACTCGGTTACACAAGCCCCTCCCATTGACCACTCAAGTACAAAGCCCCGCCCACCAGCGACACAGGCACACAAGCCCCACGCACTGACAGCTCAGGTGCACAAGCAAAACTAAGTGCCATTAATGAGTATGAATGTACAGGATGTCCACAAAGTCTCTTTACAATTTAAAAAAATATTACAAAAGCAATTGAGGAGATATTAATCAGATTTGTTCTATGTACTCAGAGGTTATAAAAGTTTTTAATCACATTCATTCTTCACGCATGAAGCAAAAGATCACTGATGCCGTTGATGAGGCGATGCCACAGCGAACACGGCGAGAAATCGAGTACCGTCTCGATGTGCTTCAACTAATGGTGATCATATAGAGGTTTGCTCATTTGCTCTTGTAATAAATTTGTTAAATTGTAAAGAGACTTTATGGACACCCTGTATATTTTAACTTTATTAATTATTGATTATAGGCAGTTGAAGTGACTGATAGTATCGGCTCTCCTATGCAGGTGATAAAGGAGTGGAAGGATCGGAACAGAGCAGAATATGTTGAAACGATACCCGACTGTGAGCTCGTCCCAAATCAGACGTACAGACTGAGTGGACGTCCCGTCACTTTCATCGAGCCAGAGGTCCACTTCAACTACTTTCACCTGTTACTCTTCAACTGACACTTCAACTACTTTCACCTGTTACTCTTCAACTGACACCATCAGAAGATTTCGGTGTTTAAATCTGTCATTTTTTTTCCGGTTTTGTAAAACATGAAACTTTTTTTGTTTCAGAGTTCAAAGTTCGTGAACTTCAAGGACTACAACAACTTCCTGCCGTCGTTTCAGGTGCAACTAGCGGATGATGTTTCCACAGTGGAGCTGCAGCTGAGTCACAGGACTCCACTCCCTCTGATTGGATGGCTGTTTGGCTCCACAGAGTCTGTGGTGTGGCGCCGAGGTGTCCAGCTGGGAGGTAGATCCTTAGTCAGATTACACATGCTAATGAGACATGCTAACACTACATGCTAACATGCTAACACTACATGCTAACATGTTGACACTACATGCTAACATGCGTCTACATGTGGACCTTCTGTTTTGGTTCACGTGTGCGCAGCAGCGCGGCGTGCAGACGGTTCAGTGAATATACATCAGCAGGTGTTGTGATCATGAAATTCTCTGTCAGCCAGTCACATCACTGGACTCATCACCCTGAACACCTGAACCAGTGTTGGACTGATGGGCAGGCACACATTAAGATCAGGTGGAGACTCGATCTTCAGACATGCTCCCACCAGTTTGATTCCAGTTTGACCAGTTCACACCACACGCTGTCTGAACTGCTTCATTACACCTGAGCTCTTTAATTTGACGCCTTTATACATTCAAGAACGAACGCTTCCTGACATGTGGGGCAGGAAGTGTAGCCTTACATGGTGATATTGGGGTGTCTCACGCACGTGTGCTGAGACGCGCAGACGAATCATTGACAGTTATCTGAAGTTACAAGTTACGTTTGCTGAATCTGACGTGACACAATTCCAAGAAAAAACTTCTGATGTTGCATCACTGTGTTTGTTCTCCTCCAGCTGCTGCCTCCACTCTCTGTCCAGAAGGTAACCCCAACTCAAACACACCTTCATCTTATTAGAGTCGACAGATAGAACGGTAAAGGAACCTTTATCTTTACAATCAGAGAATAATGATTGAGATCATGAAATGTCTGAGAGACACTTACTGAGAACAGTATCATTTATTAAACAAAATCAAATAACTGCAGATTTACTCTTTTAAATCAGTTTAAAGGATCAAATTAGACTAGTGTTGTCTCTCCTGCGTGTCTCCGATTCCTCTGTTTAAATCTAGTTTAAATCCAGTTTGACTCTCTTGGACACTCTGACCTCTCAGTTTAAATCCAGTTTGAAATCAGTTTGAGTCTAGTTTGACTCCAGTTTAAACCCAGTATTGTCACTTCTGTGTGCCTCAGACTCGATGGACGTGTCCCTACTGCTCTTGAACACTCTGAACTCTCTCCGTGCAGAGGATTTAAGAAAGTTCCAGGCGTTCTTGGCTCAACGTTCTGATCCGATCCCCGTGTGCCATCTGGAGGCCGCAGACAGAACCAGAACTGTGGACCTGATGGTGCAGCAGTACCATCCTGACGGGGCCAAAGATGTCACAGAGCAGATCCTGAGGAACATGAAGTACAACCAGCTGGCTGATCACCTGATCAGGAACTAACTGATCTGAAACTGATTGATCTGAAGGAGAGGGTTGTCCTCTGTGGACGGGGTCAGCTGCAACATGTGTTTTAGACATCTAAAATGATCAATGTCAGTTTAAGTGTTTGCTTTATTTGGAACATTTTCACCTCTTTACTTTTCTGTCAGAAAGACATTTCTGACAGGAAACACAGTCGTCATTTTATTCTTTTGGATCACTTTGAAAAGTGAAAAAAAAAAGTCCATCCCATAATATCAACCTTCAAAAGGACTTCAAATGCAGGGGTGACTTTCATGATGTTTTTAATTTGTTTAAATTTTTTTTTTAAAACCCCTTAAATGAAACTGATAATTAATTAACAAACCCTTAATATGTCATCTCTAAGATATTTAACAAATCTTAAAATATCATAAGCATATTTAAGGGCCTTTGTGCTAAGCTAGGCTAACAGTTTCCCTGCTTCCAGTCTTTACATTAAGCTAGGCTAACTTTTTCTGTCTGGTTCCTGTCTTTTTAAGCTAGGCTAACAATTTCCCACTGCCTTCAGTCTTTATGCTAAGCTAGGCTAACAATTTCCCACTGCCTTCAGTCTTTATGCTAAGCTAGGCTAACATTTTGGCTCTGTGTCTACAAGTGAAACCAGGCTGCAGTCTCACACAGTCACCTGAACAAAAACAAAGCTAATCATTTTTTAATTAATTAAGGAGAATCTCAAAAATCTGGGTTCTCTCCAGGTTCTCCGGCTTCCGCCCACAGTCCAAAGACATGCAGCATGATAGGTTAACCTCAGGGGGAGTGGCTGTCTGTCTCTGTGTGTCTGTCCTGTGATGAACTTGTCCAGGGTGAACCCCGCCTCTCACCCAGTGTCAGCTGTGATAGGCTCCACCCCCCTGTGACTCATCAGGATAAGCGGTTACCGACAGTGGATGGACATTTATAAACACCCACATGTTTTCATCCTATATTATTTTATTACATTTAATTTTATATTATTTTTAACAACTTTTAAGTAATAAATCATAATTATTTTTATTTATGTAATTTAGTTTGTCATTGTCTCCCTGGCTGAATGTTTTATAAATAAAGTTTATAAAATCTGTTTATTTTCACATAACGTGACAGAATCATGTGATTGAATTTTAATTGAAATTCCAATCTTTTTTTCATGTGACTATGTTTTTTTTTTAATGTAAAATGATCACCAACTATTTTGATAACCAGTTAATAGTTTTGAGTTGTTTTTTTTCTGTATTCAGTTTCTTAAATGTGAATATTTTCTGGTTTCTTTACTCCTCTCTGACAGTAAACTGAATGTCTTTAAGTTGTGGACAAAATGAGAGATTTTTTTTTTCTAACATTTTATGTACCAAACAACCAATCAATTAGTGGAAAAAATGATCACTGCATTGATCACTAGTTGAAAAATGGGTCCTCTTTTTCATTTGACAAGATTGTGACATGATTAATTAATCAACTAACTGAGAAAAAGATTAACAGATTAATCAGTAATGACAGTAATCGTTACCTGCAGCCCTAAAGAATAACAAGACTCTTATTTTGGTAACACACTTACTTCCTTTTTAATTTTTCCAAAAATATGTGAAGAAGATCAACATGAACAGAAACTTTCCAGGGACATCCTCAGCTTCACTTTTCACACAGAACAGGTGGGACAGTGAACGCCTCACAGAAACACACAGGTGAAGAGGAAGACGTGGATTGAACCTGTGGAAACACCTGGTCTCACCTGGTTTATCACAGCGAGGACGTGTCCCACATGTTATTAAGTCCCCTCTGTTTTCTCCACAGTGTCCACGACTGTTAGTCTAGTTCAGCATAAAGACGAGAAACAGAGGGGAACTGCTAACTTAGCTTAGCATAAACAGGAAACGGGGTAAGGCTAACCTAGCTTAGTATAAACGGTTTTCCCCTGCTTCCAGTCTTTATGCTAAGCTAAGCTAACAGTTTTCCCTGCCTTCATTTTTTGTGGTAAGCTAGGCTAGCTGTGCTGGAAACAGAGAAACATCTGAACTCTGTAGAAAACAGAGAGGGTTTAATAAAATGTGGGACTGTCCCTTTAAGTTGGAAGTTATTGTGACTTGAATGTTAAAACTGACATCAGTGCAAACAGTAGGTGGCGCTGTACAGAACAACAAACTCCCTGCAGGCCTGCTAGCTGTAGCAGCTAGCTGCAGTTAGCATTCTGAGCAGCATCGTGTGAAATAAAGAAATAAAGTTTTTCTACTGTTGATAAAAACACAGGAAGGTTCAAAGACTGCAGCTTTCACTCCTTCATCATGGTCATCCTCACGAGTCATCAGAAGATAAAAACACCAAGTGACAGTAAAATAACTTCTTTCTACAACATCTTCATCTTAAAAAGAAGAATAAACCCTTAAACTCTGCAGATAATCCATCAGAAAACACTTTAATAAATTATAATCCATTAAACTCCTCAATTTTAGTTTTACCCTTAAAAAGCCTTTAAACTGTGCAGAATGGAAACACCAGGAACATGAAAGTTTGTTTGTTTGTTTCTTTAATGTAAAATACATGGTTATTATTATTATTATTATTATTATTATTATTATTATTATTATTATTATTATCATCATTGTTGTTGTTGTTGTTGTTGTTGTTGTTTTCTGCACAGTTTAAGAGAACAAAACCCCTCAAAGATCAAATTCAGTTCTTTGATGGATTCATGAATGAAAATGATTGACTGATTGATTGATTGATTGATTGATTGATTGCTTGATTGATTGATTGTGATAGATCAGATGGTTTAGTGGATTATTTGCATTGATAAGGGATTTTTAAAGAGTCTAAAAGGCTTAAAATTGATCAAACATTGAGGCCCAGTTAAGATATAAATTGAGGGATGCTTTTAACTGTGAAGTTAATTTATCCATTAATTATCTGAAATACCTTAATTACATCATCATTATCAATAGGTGAATTAATTAAGGGGATAAATAATAGATTATAAGATGGTAAACATATTTTTCATGGATTACCAGCACAGTTTAAGATCTTTTCAGGGAGAACACTTCAAATGTCATTCAGGGGTTCAGCACACATTTAGAACATGTTACAGAAGCTTTAATGGATCATTAGTATCAATTAAAGGGTTAATCAATCTTTAAACTGACTGTGTTACAAACACCCAGAGAAATATGGTATGAAGAACCCTTGAAAGAGTTCTTCAAGGATTTTAACCATCCTTGAAGAACTCTTTCTTCTAAAAAAGGTTCTTTGGATGAAAAGGGGTCTTAATGGAACCCTTCGTCTTACAAAGAACCCTTGACAAACCCTTTCTTCCAAAAAAGGTTCTTCAGAAGCAAATTGTTCTGAGTAGAACCACAGCCCTTCAGGAAGAACCCTTGTGGAACCATTATTTCTAAGGGTGTAGCCTGTGGAACATATTTCAGATATTTATTTGATAGTAGATTGATAAAGCTTTACATGATTGATTAAATTCTTAATGACCAATTAATTGGTCATTGATCAATTGATCATTGATTAATTGTTATCATCCCTAAACTTGACCAAACTTCATTAAAACCTTTGATTTAAAGATTAAACGATCTTAAAGTTGAGAAATTGTTTTTTTTTAAAAGTTTTTTTAAATTAAACTGTGCACATCAGCCATTAAAACTACATTTATATGTAATAATTTAATTAATTTATAATTCAATTAAAACACCATAGTTGTGTCTTTATGAATGGGTCATTTAAGGGAATCTGAAAGTAAGAAAGTTAATTGAGTTTCATAAAAACCTTAACAGGACCTTAAATATTTGTGGGACAGCTCTCGTATTCTAACTGTTGAGAAGTGATTTTTATATTATTGACTGACGGCTAAACGTCCTTTAAAAGAAACTTAATTAAAGTTAATGAATCTTCTGTAAACATGAAGCTGCTCCTGTCACTTTTTTTCACACAACAAACAACTTATTGCTTCAACAGAAAGGTTTTAGTCTGCAGGATCACAGGAAACTCCGGAAGTTTCAGGGTTTCTCTGAGTCTGGTGGTGTGTTTACTTCCTGTAGTTTTTTTTAATTGTCTGAAGCTGCCATGCTGCTGCGTTCAGCCTCATAATAAGTCCTGTTTCTGCACCACTGAAGTCCACGAAGGCTCCTGAAACATGTCCACACTTCAGCGTCACAGCGGCCAGTTTAACCAGCCTGAGGAGGGAAGATCACCAGTAAGATTCACACAGTTCTGCTACGAAAAAATGATTCACACGAAGTGAAAAATTCAAAGCAACAGGATCAACCAGCTGCAACAACATCTGTTAAATCTGGTATAAAAAGTTACTGATTTTAAAGCAATAAAAACAACAGAGAGTTAAATTGAGTAAAAAGTGAATGAAGTCTGGTGGAGCTCAGAGGCTCCTGTGTCTCCACATTAAAGACAAATGATGAGTTTCACGTGTTAATGAGGTTAGTTTTGATAATTAATAAGATTTTAATTTTATTATTATTCAGGTCAGGTCATGGACACTGAATGGATCAGAGTAAGTATTCTTTTTTATATAACAGACATGACATCACATATATGTCACTTGACGTAACATATATGTGATGTGACATAATGTTTCCTGACTCTGCATGTTGATGAAAATCATATTTCAGGTTTCAGTAAGAAACACAATAAATGAATAATCACTCGATCGATTTATTTTCCCTCTCAGCAGTTTAAAATGGTCACTGTGTGTACAGGGTCATGTGACCAGTACAGAGAGCATCACCTCCTCTGATTGGCCAATCTGCTGTGGAGGGGCCGGACTTTAGACAAGACTTTGTGAGGAGGATCCGTCATGGTCGTCACACACTTCATGTTGGCAGGGAGGGTTGTTACTGGTGTGATGGGGGGCGGGGCTCCTGTCGTTGTAGTTGCTGTTGTTGACAACGTTGTGTTTGTTGTAGATGGTGTTGTCATTGTTGTTGCTGTTGTTGTTGTTGTTGTAGTTGACATGGTAACTGTGGATGTGTTGTTTGTTACCATGGCAACAGGTCTGTTTAGTGTTGTCTGGATCTCGGCCCTCCTGGCCAGAGCCGTCCGCAGCTTCTCCCTCATCTCTTCGATCTGCTCCTGCAGCTCCTGCAGCTCACCGGGCTGGGGTGGGGCCACAGCGGTGGGTGGGGCCACAGCGGTGGGAGACTGGGCCACGGCAGCGGTGGGTGGAGCTGCAGCAGGTGGGGGCTTGGGCGTAGCTGCAGGGGGAGGAGCAGTGGTATTGGGTTTGGCTGTGGATGAAGAGGAAGAGGAGGATGCCGTGGGGAGCGAGAGCACCAGGCTGGCGAACGATGCCGCCGGGCCGCCGTTCTCACACAGTTTGTTTGGCAGCTGCGGCTTGGCTGGAACTGCCCCTTCAGACTTGGCCCCACCTCCCTTGGCATCAGCGGTGGCAATGCGAGCGAGCAGGCGGCGGGTGTTGAGGGTCTCCAGGTTGAAGTGGACCCGTTTGAAGTCTCGGGCATCCTTGGCGGCGGCGGCAGCAGCTGCAGCATCCTTAATGGCCTCGTTGTTCCATTTGGCAGAAGCTCCAGGGGGCGGCGGTGTGGGGGGGCCCAGGGGGGGTTGGGACTTCTGCAGGTTACAGCTAAACAGAAACAAGAACACGACCACAGTGCTGATGACATCATCTGTTCATGAGAACCATGTTAGACAGTCAAGATGGTCAGATAAGCTCCAGAACAAGTGAGTGAAGGTCAACATTTTAAACAAAACTAACTGAAACCAAACCTTCAAAATGAAATATAAAATGAAGAGTAACCAAAACATTAAACTAAAATAACTTTGACTTATGACATCAAAGACGAACCTTTTCTCTTTCTCAGCTCGCTGCCGCTTCACATCCTCGTATGTCATGTTCAGAGCGCGATGGATTTTCTGTCAAACACAAACAGTCTGATCACATTTTAACTCTCAGAACATCTGGACAGCTGTCAACACGTTCACGCCTGGTATTAACACGTTCACGCCTGGTATTAAGACGTTCACGTCTGGTGTTCACACGTTCACGTCTGGTATTAACACGTTCACGTCTGGTGTTCACACGTTCACGTCTGGTATTAACACGTTCACGTCTGGTGTTCACACGTTCACGTCTGGTATTAACACGTTCACGTCTGGTGTTCACACGTTCACGTCTGGTATTAACACGTTCACGTCTGGTGTTCACACGTTCACGTCTGGTATTAACACGTTCACGTCTGGTGTTCACACGTTCACGTCTGGTATTAACACGTTCACGTCTGGTGTTCACACGTTCACGTCTGGTATTAACACGTTCACGTCTGGTGTTCACACGTTCACGTCTGGTATTAACACGTTCACGTCTGGTGTTCACACGTTCACGTCTGGTATTAACACGTTCACGTCTGGTGTTCACACGTTCACGTCTGGTATTAACACGTTCACGTCTGGTGTTCACACGTTCACGTCTGGTATTAACACGTTCACGTCTGGTGTTCACACGTTCACGTCTGGTATTAACACGTTCACGTCTGGTGTTCACACGTTCACGTCTGGTATTAACACGTTCACGTCTGGTGTTCACACGTTCACGTCTGGTATTAACACGTTCACGTCTGGTGTTCACACGTTCACGTCTGGTATTAACACGTTCACGTCTGGTGTTCACACGTTCACGTCTGGTATTAACACGTTCACGTCTGGTGTTCACACGTTCACGTCTGGTATTAACACGTTCACGTCTGGTGTTCACACGTTCACGTCTGGTATTAACACGTTCACGTCTGGTGTTCACACGTTCACGTCTGGTATTAACACGTTCACGTCTGGTGTTCACACGTTCACGTCTGGTATTAACACGTTCACGTCTGGTGTTCACACGTTCACGTCTGGTATTAACACGTTCACGTCTGGTGTTCACACGTTCACGTCTGGTATTAACACGTTCACGTCTGGTGTTCACACGTTCACGTCTGGTATTAACACGTTCACGTCTGGTGTTCACACGTTCACGTCTGGTATTAACACGTTCACGTCTGGTGTTCACACGTTCACGTCTGGTATTAACACGTTCACGTCTGGTGTTCACACGTTCACGTCTGGTATTAACACGTTCACGTCTGGTGTTCACACGTTCACGTCTGGTATTAACACGTTCACGTCTGGTGTTCACACGTTCACGTCTGGTATTAACACGTTCACGTCTGGTGTTCACACGTTCACGTCTGGTATTAACACGTTCACGTCTGGTGTTCACACGTTCACGTCTGGTATTAACACGTTCACGTCTGGTGTTCACACGTTCACGTCTGGTATTAACACGTTCACGTCTGGTGTTCACACGTTCACGTCTGGTATTAACACGTTCACGTCTGGTGTTCACACGTTCACGTCTGGTATTAACACGTTCACGTCTGGTGTTCACACGTTCACGTCTGGTATTAACACGTTCACGTCTGGTGTTCACACGTTCACGTCTGGTATTAACACGTTCACGTCTGGTGTTCACACGTTCACGTCTGGTATTAACACGTTCACGTCTGGTGTTCACACGTTCACGTCTGGTATTAACACGTTCACGTCTGGTGTTCACACGTTCACGTCTGGTATTAACACGTTCACGTCTGGTGTTCACACGTTCACGTCTGGTATTAACACGTTCACGTCTGGTGTTCACACGTTCACGTCTGGTATTAACACGTTCACGTCTGGTGTTCACACGTTCACGTCTGGTATTAACACGTTCACGTCTGGTGTTCACACGTTCACGTCTGGTATTAACACGTTCACGTCTGGTGTTCACACGTTCACGTCTGGTATTAACACGTTCACGTCTGGTGTTCACACGTTCACGTCTGGTATTAACACGTTCACGTCTGGTGTTCACACGTTCACGTCTGGTATTAACACGTTCACGTCTGGTGTTCACACGTTCACGTCTGGTATTAACACGTTCACGTCTGGTGTTCACACGTTCACGTCTGGTATTAACACGTTCACGTCTGGTGTTCACACGTTCACGTCTGGTATTAACACGTTCACGTCTGGTGTTCACACGTTCACGTCTGGTATTAACACGTTCACGTCTGGTGTTCACACGTTCACGTCTGGTATTAACACGTTCACGTCTGGTGTTCACACGTTCACGTCTGGTATTAACACGTTCACGTCTGGTGTTCACACGTTCACGTCTGGTATTAACACGTTCACGTCTGGTGTTCACACGTTCACGTCTGGTATTAACACGTTCACGTCTGGTGTTCACACGTTCACGTCTGGTATTAACACGTTCACGTCTGGTGTTCACACGTTCACGTCTGGTATTAACACGTTCACGTCTGGTGTTCACACGTTCACGTCTGGTATTAACACGTTCACGTCTGGTGTTCACACGTTCACGTCTGGTATTAACACGTTCACGTCTGGTGTTCACACGTTCACGTCTGGTATTAACACGTTCACGTCTGGTGTTCACACGTTCACGTCTGGTATTAACACGTTCACGTCTGGTGTTCACACGTTCACGTCTGGTATTAACACGTTCACGTCTGGTGTTCACACGTTCACGTCTGGTATTAACACGTTCACGTCTGGTGTTCACACGTTCACGTCTGGTATTAACACGTTCACGTCTGGTGTTCACACGTTCACGTCTGGTATTAACACGTTCACGTCTGGTGTTCACACGTTCACGTCTGGTATTAACACGTTCACGTCTGGTGTTCACACGTTCACGTCTGGTATTAACACGTTCACGTCTGGTGTTCACACGTTCACGTCTGGTATTAACACGTTCACGTCTGGTGTTCACACGTTCACGTCTGGTATTAACACGTTCACGTCTGGTGTTCACACGTTCACGTCTGGTATTAACACGTTCACGTCTGGTGTTCACACGTTCACGTCTGGTATTAACACGTTCACGTCTGGTGTTCACACGTTCACGTCTGGTATTAACACGTTCACGTCTGGTGTTCACACGTTCACGTCTGGTATTAACACGTTCACGTCTGGTGTTCACACGTTCACGTCTGGTATTAACACGTTCACGTCTGGTGTTCACACGTTCACGTCTGGTATTAACACGTTCACGTCTGGTGTTCACACGTTCACGTCTGGTATTAACACGTTCACGTCTGGTGTTCACACGTTCACGTCTGGTATTAACACGTTCACGTCTGGTGTTCACACGTTCACGTCTGGTATTAACACGTTCACGTCTGGTGTTCACACGTTCACGTCTGGTATTAACACGTTCACGTCTGGTGTTCACACGTTCACGTCTGGTATTAACACGTTCACGTCTGGTGTTCACACGTTCACGTCTGGTATTAACACGTTCACGTCTGGTGTTCACACGTTCACGTCTGGTATTAACACGTTCACGTCTGGTGTTCACACGTTCACGTCTGGTATTAACACGTTCACGTCTGGTGTTCACACGTTCACGTCTGGTATTAACACGTTCACGTCTGGTGTTCACACGTTCACGTCTGGTATTAACACGTTCACGTCTGGTGTTCACACGTTCACGTCTGGTATTAACACGTTCACGTCTGGTGTTCACACGTTCACGTCTGGTATTAACACGTTCACGTCTGGTGTTCACACGTTCACGTCTGGTATTAACACGTTCACGTCTGGTGTTCACACGTTCACGTCTGGTATTAACACGTTCACGTCTGGTGTTCACACGTTCACGTCTGGTATTAACACGTTCACGTCTGGTGTTCACACGTTCACGTCTGGTATTAACACGTTCACGTCTGGTGTTCACACGTTCACGTCTGGTATTAACACGTTCACGTCTGGTGTTCACACGTTCACGTCTGGTATTAACACGTTCACGTCTGGTGTTCACACGTTCACGTCTGGTATTAACACGTTCACGTCTGGTGTTCACACGTTCACGTCTGGTATTAACACGTTCACGTCTGGTGTTCACACGTTCACGTCTGGTATTAACACGTTCACGTCTGGTGTTCACACGTTCACGTCTGGTATTAACACGTTCACGTCTGGTGTTCACACGTTCACGTCTGGTATTAACACGTTCACGTCTGGTGTTCACACGTTCACGTCTGGTATTAACACGTTCACGTCTGGTGTTCACACGTTCACGTCTGGTATTAACACGTTCACGTCTGGTGTTCACACGTTCACGTCTGGTATTAACACGTTCACGTCTGGTGTTCACACGTTCACGTCTGGTATTAACACGTTCACGTCTGGTGTTCACACGTTCACGTCTGGTATTAACACGTTCACGTCTGGTGTTCACACGTTCACGTCTGGTATTAACACGTTCACGTCTGGTGTTCACACGTTCACGTCTGGTATTAACACGTTCACGTCTGGTGTTCACACGTTCACGTCTGGTATTAACACGTTCACGTCTGGTGTTCACACGTTCACGTCTGGTATTAACACGTTCACGTCTGGTGTTCACACGTTCACGTCTGGTATTAACACGTTCACGTCTGGTGTTCACACGTTCACGTCTGGTATTAACACGTTCACGTCTGGTGTTCACACGTTCACGTCTGGTATTAACACGTTCACGTCTGGTGTTCACACGTTCACGTCTGGTATTAACACGTTCACGTCTGGTGTTCACACGTTCACGTCTGGTATTAACACGTTCACGTCTGGTGTTCACACGTTCACGTCTGGTATTAACACGTTCACGTCTGGTGTTCACACGTTCACGTCTGGTATTAACACGTTCACGTCTGGTGTTCACACGTTCACGTCTGGTATTAACACGTTCACGTCTGGTGTTCACACGTTCACGTCTGGTATTAACACGTTCACGTCTGGTGTTCACACGTTCACGTCTGGTATTAACACGTTCACGTCTGGTGTTCACACGTTCACGTCTGGTATTAACACGTTCACGTCTGGTGTTCACACGTTCACGTCTGGTATTAACACGTTCACGTCTGGTGTTCACACGTTCACGTCTGGTATTAACACGTTCACGTCTGGTGTTCACACGTTCACGTCTGGTATTAACACGTTCACGTCTGGTGTTCACACGTTCACGTCTGGTATTAACACGTTCACGTCTGGTGTTAACACGTTCACGTCTGGTATTAAGACGTTCACGTCTGGTATTAACACGTTCACGCCGGGTGTTCACACATTCACGCCTGGTATTAAGACATTTACGTCTGGTATTAACACGTTCACGTCTGGTATTCACACGTTCACGTCTGGTGTTCACACGTTCACGTCTGGTATTAACACGTTCACGTCTGGTGTTCAAACGTTCACATCTGGTGTTCACACGTTCACGTCTGGTATTAACACGTTCACGTCTGGTGTTCAAACGTTCACGTCTGGTGTTCACATGTTCACATCTGGTATTAACACGTTCATGCCAAGTATTAACACATTCACGTCTGGTATTAACACGTTCATGCCAAGTATTAACACGTTCACGTCTGGTATTAACACGTTCATGCCAAGTATTAACACGTTCACGTCTGGTGTTCACACGTTCACGTCTGGTATTAACACGTTCACGTCTGGTGTTCACACGTTCACGTCTGGTATTAATACGTTCACGTCTGGTATTAATGTTCACGTCCGGTGTTCACACGTTCACATCTGGTATTAACACATTCATGCCAAGTATTAACACGTTCACGTCTGGTATTAACACGTTCATGCCAAGTATTAACACGTTCACGTCTGGTATTAACACGTTCATGCCTGGTGTTCACACGTTCACGTCTGGTATTAACACGTTCACGTCTGGTGTTCACATGTTCACGTCTGGTATTAACACGTTCACGTCTGGTGTTCACACGTTCACGTCTGGTATTAACACGTTCACGTCTGGTGTTAACACGTTCACGTCTGGTATTAACACGTTCACGCCTGGTATTAACGTTCACGTCTGGTGTTCAAACGTTCACGTCTGGTATTAACACGTTCACGTCTGGTGTCAACACGTTCACGTCTGGTATTAACACGTTCACGTCTGGTGTCAACACGTTCACGTCTGGTATTAACACGTTCACGTCTGGTGTTCACACATTCACGCCTGGTATTAACACGTTCACGTCTGGTATTCACACGTTCACGTTCGGTGTTCACACGTTCACGTCTGATATTAACACGTTGATGCTTGGTATTGATACCTGGTGTTAACATGGTATTATTAAATGTGTAGTGAACACATCTCACCTGAGAGGTGTGCAGCCAGTACTTCAGGTTTTGTCGACGGCGGATGTGTGGCAGGACGAGTTGGTAGAAACCATGTTCACCTGCGAGGGTCAGCAAAGCTCCGCCCACTCCAACACACAACAACACAAAGAGTCCTGAGAAATGACTGATCCCCATCTGAAGAGTCTGACAGAGGAGACAAGAGGAAAAAGAGTCAGAGGAGAAAAACTTCACCTGCTACCAAAATCCACAGAGACAAAAAATATTTTACATTAAGACTGAGTCGAAATAAAAGGAAGAAGGTAAAGACAGACAGACAGAAAGATAAAGAAAAGAAGAAAGAGAGAGAATACAGCACGAAGATGAAATTAATTGAACAGATGAAATGACAACATAAAAATAACAGACGAAGAAAACATGAGGTGGCCCATCAGTAGAACGATAATATAACATCTGTATAACATCTGTATGACGTTACTATAACATCAGTATAACGTTAATATAACATATACACATTATACAAACAATACTGATATTATATTAATGTTATACTGATGTTATATTAACTAGTGCTGTCAATAGATTAAAAAAACTGAGAGATGAATTAATTATGATCTGTAATTATTTGATCTAATTAATCTCTTTTTTAATCTCACCTGAAAATTGCTGAGAAAAGCCCTCGAGGTATTTTCATTTAAATTCATTACATTATTGTGACAGATCAAAAGATTGGTTGTTTTTTGGTCGTCACTGTCACGGTGGCTTGTATGAAGGGTCGTTGGACGCAGTTTGCAACACCTCTGTTAACCCCTCGTCTTCCACCATGTTTATCGGTCTGCAGTTCATCACTATCCACTTGGCAAGAACATTCGTCAGCCTGTCGGTTGCAGACTTGCTCATACGCGGGTTGTTCTCCTCGAGTTTAGTTTGGCGAAGAGTTTTGCTATGGCTCACTAAATGGCTAACGTCTTTGCTGCTAACGTTAGCTGTGGCTGCACTCGCGCCTGGGTGCTTTGTGTTGATGTGGTAAACTAAACTTGAGCTGCTTCAGTGGTGAGAAAACTCCTTCTCTCAAAGACGGCATATCACTCTACCTTTATCAGTGGTGCCGTCGGGGCGTTTTTGAAATGTCAATTTCCCATTCATTGGACTGACAACTCTCACATGCTCCTCCATTTTCACGTCTCCTCTCCGCTCCTCACCTTGCCCTCCCAACTACAATGGGAGCCAATCAGCTTATGCTAAACAAACCCAAACACAATGACAGCCAATCAATGTCCACTTCAGGGTGTGACTGACCATTGTTTTCCACCCCCAACAACTCAAGCACAAGAAGCCCAACGCATAAAAACAGATTTTATAAAAAGGTAACTCGCATACAGAAACAGTAAAGTTAAAAATGATTATATAGTTATAGTGATGTTATACTGACATTATATTAACATTATGCTGATGTTATATCATCATCAGTATAACATTAATATAACATTAGGTAATATAATGTTCCACCTTCTGCTGACTAAATCACATGACTTTGTTTCTCTTTCTTTCTCTGTCTGTTAGCCTGAAGAGCTATCGTTAGCAAACATGAATTAAAAAAACAACTGAAAGACTGAACCAGGACAGTTAGTCTGAGATTAATAAACATGTAAACAGTGACCTTATGTTTGTGCAAATGCTGTTAAAATGTATCTGCAACATTCATACAGCTTCAGGTTGGCAGAGGTAATGAAAGTAGGTCGAGCTGAGAACTCCAGAGTCCTTTTAATTAACAGTTGCCATGGCAACACAACCAATATAAATACGAGTGACCGTGAGCATCTTCTCCAAAACAGGCATTGAATCTGTTCTCACGTTTTCTTTGATCTGTTGGTTCGAGAATCTCAGAGTCTAAAATAACTGATCTTTATAAAAGAGTGAAGGTCGGCTTTGAAGTCCTGCTGATGTAGGTGGAGACGGTGATTGATGACCGTGATTGATTGATCATTACTCTGAAATTCATCATATTGTTATTGTTTGCTCTGGAGTTGAACTTTTATTTTCCTGAGCCCACCGTCAGTGCCTCCGTTCCCCCTCTGATGGACGATGTATCTGCTTTTTGTGCATCTGTTGTTTTGATCTCCCACTGTAAAACCAGTCGCCTTCAGGGACAAATCCAGTTGAAGTTCTCGCTCACAGGACGCCACAAGAGGGAGCGCTCAGCACGGGGCAGAGCAGGAACCAGGTTTTTCTCAGGTAGATGTGAAGGGAATATTTAAAAACACTACACCATCATTTCCTTCATTCTCAGAATTCACCTGGAGAGTCAGTTCAGGACCAGAGGGTGTAAATCTGCATCTACAACCTGAAAGACTGAGAACCTGATCCTGAAGAGCAGAACCTCATCCTGCTGGTGTTCTTTCTCTGATTCCTCAGACTGTCAGTGACTCAGAGTGACCTGCAGGGGGCAGCAGCTGAACACTGAAACTACACCTGAACTACAGACACTGACATACAGTCTGTACATCAGGTGGTACAAATACACACTGTGTTCTCACCACGTTCTCACCACGTTCTCCCTGTGTTCTCACTGAGTTCTTCCTGTGTTCTCACCACGTTCTCCCTGCGTTCTCCCTGTGTTCTCACTGTGTTCTCCCTGCATTCTCCCTCTATTCTCACTGTGTTCTCCCTGTGTTCTCACCACGTTCTCCCTGTGTTCTCCCTGCATTCTCCCTCTGTTCTCTCTATGTTCTCCCTGCGTTCTCACCATGTTCTCCCTGCGTTCTCACTGTGTTCTCCCTGTGTTCTCTCTATGTTCTCCCTGCGTTCTCCCTCTGTTCTCACTGTATTCTCCCTCTGTTCTCACTGTGTTCTCCCTGTGTTCTCACCACGTTCTCCCTGTGTTCTCCCTGTGTTCTCACTGTGTTCTTCCTGTGTTCTCTCTATGTTCTCCCTGCATTCTCCCTCTGTTCTCACTGTGTTCTCCCTGTGTTCTCACCACATTCTCCCTGTGTTCTCCCTGTGTTCTCCCTCTATTCTCCCTGTGTTCTCCCTGCGTTCTCCCTGTGTTCTCACTGTCTCTCTCTGACATGTTTTGACTGGATTTGATCATATTTTCATATGTGTGCGCAGGAACATGTATAGACATTCTGAGACGTTCTGAGACGTACCTCAGTGACAGCGAACACTCGGTTCCCACACGGAACCACTTTGTACCACTTGTCGTGAAGCAGGTCCATGAAGCCCTCAGATTTATATCTGCTGATAAACTCTGAGATGTTTGAGGTCAGAGGAGAGTTCTGAGGCAGTCCGATACCGTACCCTGTAAACAACAAACAATAAACATCAATAAACATCAGACCAACACACTAACCTGTAAACAACAAACAATAAATGACAACAAACACCACGCCAATACCTAAACTATAAACAACAAACAATAAACAACCTGTAAATGATCAACACCAAAATAACAAAAACAATAAAACCAATAAAAAAGCCTAACCTGTGAAAATTCAACAATAAACAACAATGAAAAAAAAAACATTTAACAGGATGATACCATAATCTGTGAACAACACACAGTAACATTCAACAACAATAAACAACAGGCAATAGGTGACCTGTAAACAACACAAAATCAACAACAAACAGGCTGACACAATAACCTGTAAATAACCAATGACAAACAATAAACAACAAACAAGCAAAAAACAATAAACAGGCTGATACCATAACCCAGGGGTATTCAATTAAAATTCAAAGAGGTCCAGTTAGAGTAAAAGTAAAGGAAGTGACGTCTGCAGAACCACAAACAGAAGATGGAACGAACTCTTTCAACTGAAACACCAGAACGTTTTGTTCACATGTTAAAATCACAACATGGTTCTTCTGGAGCAGGACAGACGCTCCCAGACCACCAGAGGACAGAGGACAGAGGACAGGGGACAGAGGACAGAGGACAGAGGACAGGGGACAGGGGACAGAGGACAAAGGACAGGGGACAGGGGACAGGGGACAGGGGACAGGGGACAGAGGACAGAGGACAGGGGACAGAGGACAGGGGACAGGGGACAGGGGACAGAGGACAGGGGACAGGGGACAGGGGACAGGGGACAGAGGACAGAGGACAGAGGACAGGGGACAGAGGACAGAGGACAGGGGACAGGGGACAGGGGACAGAGGACAGAGGACAGAGGACAGGGAACTGGTTTACCAACATGCCACCTTTTTCTCCTCTTATGATTTTGCACGTCTGTATTTAGTAATTTAAAAAAATAGCGATAAGAAAACCATTAAAGTAAAACAACAGCAATAAAAATGTTGATTTTTCAAAAAAGGAAACAATAACATGCACAATTTTTAAACTGTAATGAAGTAAAAACACTAATACCACAATGTAAAAATACTTAAATAAAGACTGTGAGTATTTTTCCATCACAGCAGGTCAGTGATCAGTGTTTCAGTGACTCTGTGGATCAGTGAATAGTGTTTTATTGATGAGACCCGCTACATTAAAAACATCGACACCACCACATGATTTTATATTTTTGGAGCTGCGCACCTTTTTCGCTCGTGTCTAGAAGGTAACTCTTTATTTGCGCAACTCTCGCGAGATTTGTTCGTTATTTCTACTAAATTTCTACGCGATCTTTCACAGGTCTAGGGTTCCCTTCTAGACACGACCCTCTGTCTGTCTGTCAAACTACAGACAGCAGACTGTCTGTAAACAGCACGATGTTAAACTGCAGTGTTTCACACAAAGACTTTATTTGTGTGGACACACAGGTTTTGTCATTTTTATTTTTTAATCAGTCCGAGAGGACGACGGTATCAGTGATTGATTAGTGATCAGTCTGTCCTCCTCTCCTCACCTGTTCACTCTGCTGTGAGAAGATCTGAAAGTTTCTCACAGACAAACACAGACTCTCCTGTTTTATGTCTTTATACAGTTGTTTAATTTTATAAGAGCATCTGGTTGGTGATGATGTCATTAACCATCACGTTAGTTTCTGTTGTAATAAACTCCGTCATTAACAACAGTCTCCTCCACACGCAGCTTCTCTGCAGTTGGTCTGTGAGTTTCCTGATCAGATAAACCAGCGACGGAAAGACTAGAAAAGTTGCGCCAGTTAAAATAGAAGCGTCCCGTCAAAATTTAAAATCTATTAATAATTTAATTGGTTATAGGTCCGGGTCCGTATAGGACAGCGTCTGGGTCCGGACTCGGACCGCGGTCCGCCATTTGGGGACCCCTGCCATAACCTGTAAACAACAAACAATTGACAATGAACAACCACAAAAAGCAATAAACAACAGTTTGATATATGACTGGTAAACAACAAACTACAAACAATCAACAATAAACAGTAAACAACAATGAACAACAGACTTATCCCACAACCTGTAAATAACAAACAATAAAAAACAAAAAATAACCGGCTGATATGTGTAAACAAGAATCAATAAACAATAAACCATAAACAGTAAACAACAATAAACACCAGGCCAATACATAACCTGTAAAAACAATCATTAAACAACAGGGTGATACTGTAACCTGTAAAGACAAACAATAAACAACAGGTTTATATTGTAACCTGTAAACAGTAAACAATAAATAATAGGCTGATACCATAACCTGTAAACAATAAACAACAGGCTTATCCTGTAACCTGCAAACAAAAAATAATACACAACAGGTCTATACAAGATAAACAAGATACCGTAACCTGTAAAGAACAAACAATAAACAACAATAAACAAGATACCGTAACCTGTGAAGAACAAAGAAAAAACAGGTTACCCATCTAAATCCAATTGGGCCAACAGGAGGCGCTGTTCTACTCAACGTACATCAACAAAAACTTTAATGGCTCAATCACTCAATAATCAATAACAACAACAATATTAAAAGTGGAAGCAGCGTTGAACGGGCCCTCGCACCACTCAGGGTGCCGGCAGCCTTGGCCTCGCGCCTGGATTTGTCCTTCAGACATCGCCTTAAGGAATATGACGTCACTTCCTGCCTCCACTAGGTGACGCTCTGACTCTGTCTCCTGACTGTCAGTGTAGATACGTTCAGACTTGCACTTTTATCATACATGTGAAGACATCAAGGTTCTGAAGACATCAGAACTCGACAGGCACGCCGTTCAACACCGACCAAATCTTTTCTGAACTTTTGATCACACACCTGTCTAGATGGCACACGCCAGTTTTGAAGTCAATCGGATCATTTCTGTAGGAGGAGTGCGTTAAAATATGACGCGTGGAAAACACGTATAGTATTTGTCACAAAAACTACTCAGTATATTAGTTACTTTTAGCTTCTCCAAATAAGGCAGTGAATTTTGTGCAGTTTCCTTTAAACTATAGTTGAAAATGCCAACAATCAATTAATCATTAATAACTGGTAATATATAAAACATTTTCTTTTCCTCAGTTCATTTTTCTTCTTTCTTTCTTTTTTTTGGGTCATGTTTTTGTCATTTTAAAGTGATAGTTCACCCAAAAATAAACGTCCCTCAGTGTCTCGTCCCCCTGTTCTGATGTGAGGATGAAGATCTCCAGTTCATAAAAAACTCCTGGAGCTTCAGCAGAAAACAGCAGATCAGGTCTGAGAGGCTGCAGCTGACATTTAGACTAAAAACATGGTGGAAATGGCGTCTTTTCAGGTCAAATTTTAATGTCACGGCTTACGGACACTTGGATTAAACCACACGAGCAGCATGGAGATATTCTGTTTTTTTTGTGTTCTTTTTCATTTTCAAACTGGTCACTGTTCACTTCAGTTGTTCTGGATTTGTCTGCAGTTCAGTTTTCTGCTGAAGCTCCAGGAGAGTTTTATGAACTGGAGATCTTCATCATCCTCACATCAGAACAGGAGGACGAGACACTGAGGGACATTTATTTTTGGGTGAACTGTCACTTTAAGTCAAAGATTTAATGGCAATTAATTGATTAATGATTGATCATTAAAATCCTAACTCCAAATGTGTGCTGCCTCTGCGTTTTGTTTTTCATTAGCATGTCCTGCTTTCATTGGCCCATTTGTGAACAGATCACCTTATTGGCTACTAAAATACAGATGAAACTGTGATTTTAAAAGTAACTAAGTAGATTGCATCTTGTAATGCTTATTTAACTACAAGTAAAAGTGCAGACTTGAAAATCTACATATAAAAGTACAAGCACCCCAAAAAAGTACTTACTTGCAGTAATTTGAGTATTTGTAATTAGTTACTTCCACCCCTGGTAATACTGTATATACTGTATGTATGTATACAGTGTACAGTGTATATAATACCACATGTAGAGTGTGGATCTCTGCTGTACAGACTGTGATCGTTGAGGCTCATGTGTGTGTGTGGTGAAGTTGTATAAATAAAGTTGAGTTGAAGTGTTTGAGACGCTGCAGGAAAAAAAACTGTTAAACTGTCAGAACATCTGCAGGGGCTCATCTGATTGGACGAGATGATGAAACTTCATGAAACACGTTTAAATAAGAGGTGAACTGAAGATAAACCCAGAAACACACACACACACACACACACACACTCTCTCTCTCTCTCTCACACACACACACACACACACACACACACACACTCTCTCTCTCTCTCTCTCACACACACACACACACACACACACACACACACACACACACACACACACACAGTGTGCCTCACCTTCGATGGCGAATGGTTTCCCAACAGTTGCCAGTTTACAGTCGGCGTCAATGGAAACTTCGTAGTCGAGCAGAGCTTTGTCCATGATGAAGGCGTCGAGCTGAGGAGGATCTGTCCTTCAACACAGAGCAACACTGTCACTACACCAACCACCAATCAGCAACCAGCAACACACAGTAAACCACAGCAACCACTGCCCTTCAACACAGAGCAACAGACTGTGTTCTGCTCTGTCCTCTCATGTTCTCTTGTGGATTCTGGTGGGTTCTCTTACTTGAGGGTGGCAACCCCTTCAGGTGTCGTTGGCTCATTGAAGCGTCTCATGTACTCGTGCATCTCTGGAAAACTCTTCTTCATGTAATCCTCAGCACTGCTCTCCCTCACCGTGCCAAAACGAAAACCCCATGATGGATGATGCAACTGGCACAACGAGGAAGAAGAAGAAGAAGAAGAAGAAGAAGAAGAAGAAGAAGAAGAAGAAGAAGGAGGAGAAGAAGAGGAGGGTTTTAACAGAGATTATTTACAGAAACATGAGAAACTCTTCAGATCATTGAATGTATATAAAGATGGATGACATGATTACATCTGCAGTTGCAGTATAGCTCATAAGCCCCGCCCCCTCAGTGTTAGTAGATGGGACATGGACCAAACTAAAAAATCAAAGAAATGTGTTGATTCATCAGGTTGGTCTTATTTAGTTCTCTATCATGATTGACAGCTGAGCTCTGTGTGGACGGGGCCTCGATCCTGCAGCTCCGCCCCCGATCACTACAGTCTGGATCAGACGTCTCAGATGGAAAAAAATGCTCATAAAATGTAAATAATGAAAATGAATTTCAGTCACTATTTGACTGGTGGGCATATGATGTAGGCACATCCAATCACGATCCACCTGAACCTGAATTCAAAGACCTGTAAATACACTGACAATTATATTCATATTATATTAATTTCATGAAACATGAGGGACGTGTTGGCTGACGTTCAGACAATGTTCAGATAATGCTGAGCCTGTTTGTTGCAGCTGCTCTGTGAGTCTCTGCACATTAAAAATAAAAAGTTAATCACACACAGATGGACGTTCCATTAACCCCCCCCCCCAAAAAAAAAACTCCCAGCAGCCCCAGCTGTTTAAAGACTCGTTTCATGCTTCAATCAGCTGCTGAATTAAAAGTGTAATTAGGACGAGGCAGGTGACCCGCAGAACAAATTTAATCATTCAGTCAGCGAACAGAAACACAGTAATGTTTTTTATCTTTATGACTTCTATTAACTCTGAATAATGAACAATTAGATCATCATCATCATCATCATCATCATCATCATCATCATCATCATCATCGTCATCACTGTGATGTCCCTATGGGACTGTCTCCTCTTCATTATTATCAGCCTTCATGTCTTCATGTCTCTACTGGTTCCATCCAATGAAAATATGTTTATATTTTAAGCAGACTGACAAACTGGTTTTGACTGAAACTGATTTTTGGACCAAACAACTAACTGATTATTAGAAAAAAATCTTGCTAGATTGAAAATTGCTAAATTGCTACTTGAAAAATAGGTCCAAATGTGTCCATGAACTGAACCACACAGAGTTAAAGCTGCACTTGTCAATATTTAAAGACAAACATCATCACACGTGTGATGTTTCTGTGAGAGCAGCTGATCATCACCAACAGGACACTGAAGACTTTAACCATTTTAATGTATTTTAGAAGCATTTTGTTGAAATTCTCTTTACATTCTGACAGTAATCAATAAATGGTCTGACAATAAAGAACAAACAAATGTGGTACATGTAATAAATCCATGCAATTATTTTGAAGGGTAATAAGCTGAGGAATATGAATCCATTGTATTTAAACATATTTCTGTTACCATGCCAGAGTCAAATGAAGATGCACTAAAGGAAAAAAATCTTCAAAGCATGATTTATTTCCATACAGCCACACTGCAAATAACTAACCTCACAAAAACATTGAAATATTAATAAACACAATAAATATTGACAAATATTGAAGAGTTTCATTCTGCACAGGCAGATCTATGGAGAATAAAAGCACCTAAATGGCAGAAAATGTGCCAGATTGAGGCCTAAGACATGGACCCCATATGTTTCAAAATGATGCAGTAGCGTGTTTGAGCCACTAGATGGAGACAGAGATGAATAATCTAATGTAAAGCTGAGGAAGGCTGAGGACACATGTCCAGCTGTGTCTTCACATATAAGCTCGTGACTACAGAAGGCAGAGAGCGAGTCCAATGACCCAGAAACAACCAAGAGAGTCTGGCTGCAGACCTCCAGCATGAGGACGCTCCCGCTGCAGGCTCCTCTCTCAGGACACTCAGGACAGGAAGTGCACTCTAGAAACTTCAAAATAAGATCATGTTGACACTTTTGGAGGAAGTGGCTTTGTCATTGATTTATATTTTGTTAGTCAACACTGTGAAGTGAAAAAATACATTTGTTTCTTAATATATTCATATAGATATAATTTATTATCACACAGCTGCAGCATCTCTCCTGTCTGCATCAGTGCAGCTCCTCCACGCACACACGTTCAGAACAGACACACACGTACAGAACAGACACACACGTACAGAACAGACACACGTACAGTACAGACACACACGTACAGAACAGACACACATGTACAGAACAGACACACGTACAGTACAGACAGACACGTACAAAACAGACAGACACGTACAGAACAGACAGACACGTACAGAACAGACACACGTACAGAACAGACACACATGTACAGAACAGACACACATGTACAGTACAGACACACGTACAGAACAGACACACACGTACAGAACAGACACACATACAGTACAGACACACACAGAGGAGGTCAGTGATTCTCTGACTCTGTCTGTATCTGATCTGTTGACTTTCTTCATCTGCAGGATGTTTTATAAACTGAACTCTCATGCTGTTTTTCCTTCATATTGATCCTCCTGTGATTCAGTTTTCACAGCAGCAGAGAAGCTGCGTGTGGAGGAGAGTGTTGTTAATGACGGAGTTTATTACAACACAAACTAACGTGATGGTTAATGACATCATCACCAACCAGATGCTCTTATAAAATTAAACAACTGTATAAGGAGGCCTAAACGTAAAACAGGAGAGTCTGTGTTTGTCTGTGAGAAACTTTCAGATCTTCTCACAGCAGAGTGAACAGGTGAGGGAGGAGAGGAGGACAGACTGATCACTAATCAATCACTGATACCGTTGTCCTCTCTGACTGATTAAAAAATAAAAATGACAAAATTGGTGACAAACCAAACCTGTGTGTCCACACAAATAATGTGTTTGTGTGAAACACTGCAGAGTTTAACATCATGCTGTTTACAGACAGTCTGCTGTCTGTAGTTTGACAGAGACACAGAGAGGGTCGTGTTTAGAAGGGAACCCTAGACCTGTGAAAGATAATTATTTTAGTAGAAATAACGAACACAAATCTCGTGAGAGTTGTGCAAATAAAGAGTTACCTTCTAGACACGACTGAAAAAGGTGCGCAGCTCCAAAAATATAAAATCATGTTGTGGTGTCGATGTTTTTAATGTGGCGGGTCTCATCAATAAAACACTATTCACTGATCCACAGAGTCACTGACACACTGATCACTGACCTGCTGTGATGGAAAAATACTCACAGTCTTTACTTAAGTAAAAACACTAATACCACAATGTAAAAATACCTAATTACAATTTAAAAATCTTGTATGTTATTATTTCCATTTTAGATAAATCAACATTTTTTATTGCTGTTGTTGTACTTTAATGGTTTTCTTATTGGTATTTGTTGATGACTAAATACAGACCTGCAAACTCATAAGAGGAGAAAAAGGTGGCATGTTTTGTACTTGAAAAAAGTAGAAAGCAAAGTAAAAACAGTAAAAGTAAATCTACATTAAAAGTAAAGTTACTTTACTGAGTAATTTTACTTTAGTAATTTACAGTTGTTCATTTAATAGACCTGTCTTATCTTCTCTTTTGTATATTACCATTGTTCTTAAATAAAGCAAAAGTAATGTAATAGAAAAAAATGCAGAACACATAATATTTCTTATCTGATTATTCGATTAATTGGCAGAATAATTGATAGATTATGCTTTAATTTTACTGGTCCGGCTCACTTGAAATCAAATTGGGCAGAATGTGACCCCTGAACCAAAATGAGTTTGACATCCCTGGTCTACAGGGTCATTAGTGACTGAACTCATGTTGATCATCAAGATCAATAATGAAACTGATTTAATTTCTAATCAAACAGAAACATAAGACTGAGCCAATGTCTGGTCCTAATGCAGATGATGGTTGATGATGTCACTCTCTGTAGAGTACAACAGACGATGATATCACCAGGTATAGCCAATAGCTGAAGGACGTTCATATCTGTTTTTTTTATGAAGTTAAAAACGTTGGTTCTGTGGACAACCGACACACATGGAACCAGTTTTAAAGGTCCTTTTTGTCTCACCTTGGCATCATGGATCCCTGACACCTCCTCGAAGGTCTTCTCTCCAACCATGACAGCAGCGAGGTTGGCGGTATAGCTGGACAGGACGAGCAGACAGAAGATGGCCCACAGGTTCATGAGGAACCGACCCGTCCAGCACTTGGGTGTCTTGGAAGAGACGGTGCGTCCAAACAAGATGGCGTAGCACAAGTTCAGAGCCGATGAGTACGAGAACACACGCACCCTATTGCGTCCATGCGGCGTCATGCCGTATGGACTCTTCCACTCGTACAGCGTGAGGAAGAGCGCTGTGATGTGCAGGGCCAGGAAGATCCCCACCCACATGGACCAGTGCAGGGGCCACATGAAGGCCCCGATGGGGGCTGCCGTATCCTTACTGCGGACCAAGATGCCCAGGCTGGTGGAGAAGAACGGCGAGGTAAAGTCGATAACACGGCTGCGGGCTGAATTGATGCTGAAGGAGGTGACGGCCATGTCCGCCAGCCCATTCAGGAGGTCCCCCACCAGCCCGGTCCAGCGGCCCCCCTTCCAAGCCCCGTACTTCCCGTCCCCGACAATGTACAGGTCAAACTGGAAGCCCAGGTCCTCGGCCAGCTTCTCCAGTAGGTCGATGCAGTAACCATAGCAACACTTGCTGTAGTCGGGAGGGAGGAGGCTGCCGTTTCCTACTGCCACCTCCCTGAAGAAGCGCTCCAGAGTCTCCGAGCTGTTGGTCCCAGCATCCAGGCAGTACTGTCCCGCCGGACAGCTGCCCTCGTCATCCACGTCCCGTGTGAACACAAACGGGTGCTCCACCAGAGTCACCACCCGCACCCGCGTCCCCAACACAGGCATCCCCGCTCTCCAGCGCCCCCGCACCCTCCCGCCCACCCCCTCTGTCCTATGCTGAGGTTTGGGTCCCTGCCACACTCCCTGGTCCTCCACCTGCAGCTCGCCACCCTCCCAGCTGCCCACTGTCACCCAGGTGGGCTGACCCAGCGCATCCCGCCGTAGACTCCAGATGTGGAACCGCTGTGAGGTCACTATCTGAGAGTGGTTCTGATGGACGTGGACTGGACCCGTCAGACCGGAGAAAGACATGTTGGACAGGAACCTGCAGGACAGAAAAAGGTTTCTTTACTCTTCTCTGACAGTAAACTGAATGTCTTTGAGTTATGGACAAAACAAGACATTTGAGGACGTCATCTTGGACTTTGATCTGACAGTTTATGAACCAAACAGCTAATTGATTAGTGGAAAAAATATTGCCAGATTGATCACTAGTTGAATAATAAGTCCAAACATGTGAAAACAGGTGGAGCACTCAGATGTACATACTGTTTTTTTTTTTTTTTTTTTTTTTTTTTGTCTTATATGCTGTCTGCATGATGTACTGTTTTTTGTGCTTTAAGGTCTCTCACAGCCACATTTCCCATGAAGTACTTACTGCAAATGGCAAATAAACTGACTCTGACTTTGAAACATCATTTTTCAGATTAACTTGTACAAGTTTCATTTAATAAAACGAGTTCACAGCCTGGAGAATGAAAGTGATTCACAGTCTCCACAAGTCAACCCGACTGTCCTCTGAAGAAACCAGATTTAATTAAGCCTTAGTTTTACTTTCTTAATATGCAAATCAAGACATCAAATCAGCAACATGTTTTCTTCTATGGTGTAATGGTTCCACCCAGAACTCTCTCTGGGGGTTCTATCCAGAACATTTCCATGATCTACAGATGCTCAAAAGAACCCACTTATGAGGTCTATGAAGAATCTTTTTTTCACATATTCCAAGGGTTTTATCTAGAACACACCTATGGGGTTTTGCCAAGAATCATTTTATAATATGGTACAAAGAACCCTTAAAGAACCCTTCAAGGATGAAAATGGTTCTTAAATGAACACCCATAGCTCTATCTTATCTTGGTCTAAAGCACAAGGTGTAATGGATTTAATTTATTCAAGGTGTGTCCAAATTCACCTTTGCCGTCATGCTCTTGCAGTGCATAACAAAATACACCTATCAGCTGTGCCAAAGCACCCTGATTAATTCATGGGTGAGATTTACGTTGAACAGGTGGGCAGCACAGTGGTTAGCACTGCTGCCTCACAGCAAGAAGGTCCTGAATTCAAATCTGCTGGGGAGTTTGTAGCTGGGACAGGATCTTTCTATGCGGAGTTGGCATGTTCTCCTTGTGTCCATGTGGGTTCTCTCTGGGTACTCCGGCTTCCTCCCACAGTCCAAAGACATGCAGCGTAGTAGGTTAACTGGTGACTCTAAACTGTCCATAGGTGTGAATGTGAGTGTGAATGGTTGTCTGTCTCTATGTGTCAGCCCTGTGATGAACTGTCCAGGGTGTATCCTGCCTCTCGCCCTGTGTCAGCTGGGATAGACTCCAGCCTCCCTGCGACCCTTCAAGGATAAGTTGTTATTCATTCAATGAATGAATGAATGAATGAATGCAATAAACCAAGCAAAAGTCCACTCTCATCGCCTATAAGAAGCTGCAGTGATTAGCAGCAGCTGCAGTCAATCTGCAGTCAGGGCCTGGTGCTTAAAGTGTAACTTGCAGGTTAAATGTCATAATGAGATTCATGCATAATCTTGTGTAAAATTACATTTTTAAAACTTAATTTAAGATTGTTTGGACATAAGGACAAAAAATGATGGGAAAATTTGGTTTGTTAGAGCAAGGCTATTTAAAAAATATGTTTTTTTTCAATGTCGCATCATATTACATAAGAAAAGGAACTTGCTGTGTCTGAGTCTGCCTCTGACCTATGTACAAAAATAGGTTGTATTGAGTCTGAGCGGTTATCTTTCACTGAGTTGGTGTTTTTAGCTAGTTTTAGACTGTTTGTTGTGTTTTGTGTCACCCGTCTTTTGTGTATTCTATGTCTTGCTAGCTTCCACAGTTAGCAAGGGCACTCATTGGTGCTTCCCTGGCTTGCAAAGACACTTGTTGTCTTCTGTGTCTCTGTGTTTTGCTAGCTTTCCTGGCTTACAGACATTCATTGTCTTTCATGTGTTTTGTTGTTTGTTTTAGTGGGTTAAGTTAACCTTTTATGTTTGCTGTTTGAGCAGCTGTGGGCAGGAAGTCTACAAATGAAGGCAAAACATCTTGTTGGAGTTGAAACCACTTGCACCTTAAATTGGATAAAACCTGTTTGAAGGTCACAAAGTCATGGAGTCTGTGGTGCTGTAGGTCAGTCTGCATAATAATGCCTAATAATAATTATAAAATATAATGTAATTTCAAGGTGCTTCAGTGTAAAACATAACCAGTTACATATCTGCAAAGTAAGTAAGTAAGTAAGTACTTACTTGTGTTTTGCAGGCATTAATGTAAAGTAAACTATTTACACATGAAGCTGCTTTAGAGACATGCTGCCGTCTCCCTTGCTTTCACCTCTCAAACCGTGAGGTCTCTCTCCTTGCCAAAAAATCTTTTCTCTTTGTTTCCTCTTGGTAAATCCACTGTCATGCTGCCAACACATGTGCTCCTGATGCACTTGCTTCTTGAAGGTGATGAGAGCTGACCTTCTGATTGGTTTATTGCAATGGTCAGCCTGAACTCACCCATGAACTAATCAAGGCACTTGTGCACAGACGATAGGTGTATCCTGCTGTGCTGGTGAATTAATTAAATCTACTGCACTGTGCACTTTCAACTTGCACTTTAGATCAGTGCAAGACAGGGAGTGAAGCAACATCTTTGTCAGAGTCATTTGAGCTCCTCAGGATAGAATAGAATAAAATAAAGTAGAATAGAATAGATACTATTCTACTTGACCTGGAGCACGAATACTTCTGAGCTGCTGAAAAAGGCCCAGCAGAGACGGCACTTTCTAAGGGTGCTCAGGAAAACAACATCACCCAGAGACTGCTGGTGTTCTTTTATCGGTTCTCCACAGAGAACATACTGACATACTGTGCATGTGTGTGGTACACCAGCTGCACAGTGGCTCAGAGGAAAGCTCTCCAGAGGGTCATCGTCTGTCCTCTCCTCACTCTGGAAGAACTGCACAGTTCCTGCTGTCTCAAAAAAGCCAAGAACATTATAAAGGACACTTCACATCCTGGTCATTCTCTGTTTGAACTGCAGCCGTCAGGCAGACGGTACAGATCAGTCAGAACAGGGACAAATAGATTCAGAGACAGCTTCTACCCCACAGCAATACACTCAATAAAGACAAAACGCATGCTGCTAGTGTAATAAGGGATCGTGCAATTGACAGATGATAGAATGTATGATTGTGTTTTTTTTATAGCTTATTTATTTTAACACTATTTATTTTTGTCACAGCTCCATTCTCCCAGTTTCCCTCCTGTCCCTCTGCCTCAGTAATTTTCCACTCTCCCTGCTTCTTCTTCTGTATTCCCTGAGAGACTCTCCAGCCTTTTTTCCTGGATTGTTTTCCCGTTTGTCTACCCTGGCCGTCTGACTATCCTGCCTTGCCTGGTTCCCAGACGTTCACCTCAGCCCTCTGTCCCTGACCGTGAGATCTGTCTCTTCGTTCCTGGTTCTTGCCTGCCTGTCCCTGTGGCTGCTTGGTGAGTCCGTCTGTCTTCACTTCACCTGGTCCCAACTTCCCTGTTGCTCGTCCCTTGTTGGTTGGTCTGCCTGTCCTGTCAGCTCTCTCAGCTCCGACTCCTCCATCTGGCCCCGACTTTCCTGCTGCCAGTTCCTGGTCTGCTCTCCAGGTCTGCTCAGCTCAGCTCAGTGACTGTGTGTAGGCTCCTAGCCCTAAGAAGTAATACCTGTGTCTTCATCTGCCCACACTTGCCTGTGCTTTATTAAAGATCATTACCAACTGTTCCAGATTTTCTGTGTGCTGCTTTTGGGTCCCAATTACACCCATTACAATTTTAGCTACCTATTTATTTATTTATTGTTATTTTTTTTACACTCCTTTATAGTTTTATGACTTTGTATGATGCACTGACTGTTTTGGCATTTTAATTTCATTGTACATGTTACAATGACAATAAAGATATTCTATTCTATTCAGAGGAGAGTCAGTCCTCCAAGCCTGTGTTCTCCACACCCACCCCTTGGTCTCAAGACTCAATCACCTTCTCCCTGTCACTTTACTGATGCCTCACAAGACGTGTTTTGTAGAGTGTTTTTTAAAAATTCTTTTCTAACAGAATCAAGGACATAAGGCAACAAATCAATGAGAATGAGACATCAATGAGATCATGAGAAATTTCAATCAGGTTTTAGAGCTTTACACAATACAGAAACCACCCTTCTCAAAGTAACCAATGACCCTCTTTTAACTATTTTAATTCTTATAGACCTTAGTGCAGCCTTTGACACTGTAGATTGTGCCATTTTAATTGACTGTCTTAGAACCTGGGTTGGCACTGGGGACACTGCACTTAGTTGGTTTTATTCCTACCTTTTAGACAGAACCTCTGAGGTCACCATAGGCAGTCACACATCTTCTAAAGCCCAGATTGCCTGTGGTGTACAACAGGGTACAGTTTTAGGTCTGATTTTATTTTCTATTTACATGCTCCTGCTCGGCCAGATTATTCAGCGCCACAATGTGTCTTTCCATTGTTATGCGGACGACACACAGATATACCTGCCCCTGAGACCGGATGAGCCAAGAATCCTAGCTGCTGTGTCAGACTGCCTCAATGATTTAAACTGTTGGATGGCCCAGAACTTTCTTCACCTTAACAACTCTAAATCAGAAGTCATACTGTTCGGTCCACCGAATTCCATCATTCCCATCAAAAATAGCTTCGGTCCCCTGTCCACAAATGTCCTAGAAACCTAGGAGTAATATTTGATTCAGATCTCAGCTTCCAAACACACATCAATAAAGTTGTCCAGTCCTGTTTTCTCCATCTATGTACCATTTAAAAAATCAAACCACTGCTCCCACACTCTGACCTGGAAACAGTCATTCACGCATTTATATTCTCCAGACTCGATTACTGTAATTCACTCCTGTCTGGTATTAATCAAAAATCACTCTCCAAAACACAGAAGCGAGGCTTCTTACTGGTTTTAACAGACGGCATCACATCACCCAAATCCTGGCTTCCCTCCACTGGCTTCCTGTATGTTTTAGAATTGATTTGAAGATTTTACTGATCACTTTTAAAGCCTGCCTGGGTCTGGGCCCTAGCAACATAACTGAAATGTTAACCTCTTATGAGCCAGTACACAGTCTTAGATCCTAATTCTTAAATCTAAAGGTGACCTTGTTTTCTCCATCAGGACGCCTCGACTTTGGAACGACCTGCCAGAGGAGATCAAGCTGCAGAATCACTCACGTCTTTTAAATCACTTTTTAAACACATTTTAATCGACTTGCTTTTATGTTATGTTGTCTTCTCTTTTTAATATATTTAATTTCTATCCTCTTGACATTACATGATGTTGTCTTATTCCATTCCTTTATTATTCATATTGATTTGACAACATCATGTTAGGTCTCTATAATCTCCACCCTCTTTATTTTAATTTATTCTTAGCATCATATTTTTCTAGTTTTACTGTTCTTATCTTTTTTACTCTGCTGTGTTGTTTTTCTTTGTTTTAGTGTCTTTGCTTGTGTCTTGTTTTGTCTTGCTGCTGTTCGGCCCTCTGTTGTTATTTTGCTTTTGGTATCCTGCTCTTGTGCTCTTTTGTTTTGTCCATCAAAGCACTTTCTAAACTAATTATCATCATTATTATTATTATTATTATTATTATTATTATTATGCAGCATAATAGGTTCATTGGTGACTCTAAATTGTCCATAGGTATGAATGTGAGAGTGAACGGTTGTCTGGACAGTTCATCACAGAGCTGACACACACAGACAGAGTGAACCCCGCCTCTGGCCCCGTGTCAGCTGGGATAGGCTCCAGCCCCCCGCGACCCTTCAAGGACAAGCGCTTATGGACAATGAATGAAGGAATGAATGAATGAATGAATTCTGCGTGTCACATCATTTCTCCTGTTTAACAGGACATAAATGTTCAGTTGCTCATCCTGCAACAGTACTCTACTCTGTGGTCAAACAGGCCTTATAACATTTAATTACATCTTTATGACAAGTCCAACAGGTAACGCTTTAGTTAAAGTCAATGAATATATTCATGACACAGTTGTGACATACATGACAGTTTAATGTCATGTGATGACATAAAAAATAAAGCTAGATCTGATAATGTCATAACAAATACATCTCAAATAATGTCAGCTTTGCATTAACAATGACATAACTTTGATAAACATTTATGAAGACTCCATCATGTTCATGACAGTGTAATGACACTCTTATGCACACCCCTTCAGATACTGTGTTCCTACAGCTTTTTGTCCAGTTTCCTGGTTACCATGGTGATGAGTCCCCTTCTAATATACGATTAATTGCCTGAAAAAAGAAGCTGCAGTGAAAAGTTCAGAGATTTTCAACCAGCAGTGCTCGGAGCATCCGCACAGAAAAGTCAGAGTGCTCTGAAAAAAGAACGCAGTGTGTTTTCTCCAGGCTGCCGCGTGCCGCTGCAGACGTTCTCTGCTCACTGAGAACAACACGGTGGTGGAACTCAGAACACAACAGGACACAGAAGAAAATGTCTTTTTACACTCATATACTAACAGGAACATATAGGATGTGTTTCATTCTGTAGGCTGTTTTTAATGTGTTTCTATTGTGATTCTACTGATGTGATGAAACAGCTGCAGGCAGAGATGGAGCGGCGAGCCGCGGAGTGGCGAGCTGCAGGCGGTGTAATAAATCTGCTCATAAATAAAAGTTCAACCTCCAACATGTTTATATTCACAGAGAGAGAAAACAGAGTGTATTTATGAATATATATGAACATTAATATAGATGTGTGTGTGTGTGTGTGTCTTCTCCTGCCTCAGAGGTGAACATAGAGGAATCAAAGCTCTCTGTGTAAATATTTCACTTTGTTTCATTAAATCTGATAATGAAGATTCATTATTAATCTGCTGTTTGTACTGTTTGACTGATCAGAACTGAAGAAATTAAAATCATTAATATCAGCAGAGACGCCACAGACACCAATCACAGATGAGTGTGTGTGTGTGTGTGTGTGTGTGTGTTTCAGATGTGTTGCAGCCTGCAGACAGTCATATTTAATCTGTGATAACACAACAATAATTATAATAAGACACATGCTTTTCTATAACTACATAGGAGGAGACAGCAGACTTCCCTGGAAAATCTTACAAATAATTAAAAAGTGTTATTGATTATAATCATAATAAAGGAGCCTTCGCTAAGCCCCTCCTCTGAACAGCAACTGTCCAATCATAGCTTAGCAACCGTAACTAGGCACCACAGGCCTGTGGATGTTTGTATGTGTCTCCATGTTGTGCACAAGACTCTAAAGGATCATTTATACTAAACATTTAATACTCAGACACACGTTTTGTGTATTTGTGCCTGTTTTCTGAAAGCTTACAGTTTGTAAATGATGTTCAGTGAAAAGAATTCTCCTCCAACATGTGATGATGTGTTTAATGACTTCACAGACCGCTACCAATGACCAACGCTGTCTCCACTTTTGTCTCTTTCTCCGTCCCTCCAGGAAGTTGCAATTGCAACAATTCAACCAATCCCTGTGAAGTCATGAATCCCACACACAATACATGTGCGTCCCAATTAATTTACTTAAAAATTATTTTATGATTCACTATACATACATATATCTATTTACATCTATCTATCTTATTTTGGAGTTGAAGAACTGCAGTAAAGTGTAGCAATGTTCATTGGAGAGGTTATTGTACATGCTGGTTTCCGGAGGGTTGAGCAGACGTTTCACTGTGGAGAAGATGGTTTTCTGTTGCCTGTATTGATGATTTTTGTATAATAATAAGTTTTGGCTGTTGAGAGTGCATTTTTGTAATGGAGTATGTGATCAAGATAAATTTGTTTATGAATGACAAGTCCAGTCTTGTTATAAAGCCTCTTGAGGCGCTGGGCTAGTGTCTTGAGCTGGCGTAGTACAGGGTAGTTCAGTATACCAGGGAGCAGTATGGGTGAAAGAGACAAATCTTGTTTTCAGAGGGGCTAGGGTATCAAGCGCTGAGGATAAAGTAGAATTGTAATAGTCCATGAGATCCAAGAGTGAGGAGGAGGGGCCTGGAACTGGGTATGAGGTAATTAAACTGGTAAGGTCTCTAGGGTTAATATTTCTGATATTGCGGTATGAAATGATACGGTGCACCTTAGATTTACTGAGCAACAGGTTAGTATTGAATAGTACGGCTTTGTGGTCTGAGATGGGTACCTCGGCAGGGGTAATATTATATGGTATGACACCAGAGCAACAGACTAAATCCAAGATGTGGCCCTTGCTATGGGTTTTAAATTAGTGGAGAGACGAGTGCTCTGTCGTGTTTCTGTGGGCATAGAAGAAGACTTCAGAGAAGGGGTGTGGGATGTAAACATTCAGGCTGAGGATGGTGCATCTGAGCCGGTGAGCAGCAGCATCTGACCCCGAATGACTCCCCGTTGGTGCAGGGCAAGGAAGACTTCCAGATCGCCTGAGCACGGCCTCCTTCAGGATCCTGCGATGGGAAGTGGAGGTCAGTTGCCGGGATGAAGGTCACTGATCAGATCCCGCAGTGGAGCAGTGAGCCGCCCAGTGTGGAGCCGTGGTCACTTTGTGGGATGCAGGACGTTGTTCTGTCACTCCTGTGGCACAGGGAACACTGCTAACCACCAGTGGGAGGGAGGCCGCGGTGTTGGTAATCGCCGTCCCTGGAGAGGGGTCCTGATCTTGGGCAGCCAGAGCCAGTGGAGCTGGAACTGCATGAGCAACAGCATCAGCTGGGTGAAGCGGATTGTTGTTGGAAAGGGCCACATACCGGTTGGAGAGGTTCATGTATAGGGGTGAAGCAGCCCTGTCCAAGTCACTCCTGCGGCCACTGACCACCACCTCGGCCCAGGACGCCTGCCAGTTCGGTGTGGAGCAGGAGGAGAGCGAGGGACCATTTGTGGGGTCCCAGAGAACTGTGTCCTGTATGGCTGCGTTGAAGGAGGCGATCTGTTTGGATTGTCCAACAGCCACATCAATGTAGCTGGTTAAAAGAGAGTCCTTCCTCCGGAGTTCACCAGAGAACCGCTGGATATCTTCCTTGAGGTCAGCAATCTTTTTGTTTGCTTTCTATTCTTCAGAAAGTTCTTCCCAACTCTGCTGCAGAATTTCTCATAAATATGTGGCACTTGTAGGATGCTTTGCTTTCACTCTTCTGTCCAGTTCATCCCAAACCAGCTCCATGGGGTTTAAGTCTGCAGACTGTGTTGATCCACTCCATGTTTTCAAGCTTACCATCTTGTTCTTTTTTCCTAAGCTAGTACAGCTTGGTCTTATGTTTTGGGTCATTATCTTGCTGTAGGATGAATTCCTGACCTGTTAGGTTCATACCAGAGGTCACTGCATGGAGCTGCCGTTGTGGTTCAGGTTGCCTCTCTCTCTCTGTACAAGTCGCTGACTCTGGATCCAGTAAAACAGCTCCAGACCATCACGCCTCCTCCTCCATGTTCGACAGTTGATGTCACACACTGAGGAACCATCCTTTCTCCTACTCGACGGCGTACAAAAATCCTGTGTGATGAACCGAAGATTTTGATTCATCAGTCCATAACACCTTCTTCCAGTCTTCAGTAGTCCACTGGCAGTGTTTCATGGTCCAGACAAGACTCTTTTTCATTCTGACATCTTAACAATGGCTTTCTCGCTGCAACTTGACCTGTCAAACCTGCCACTCGAAGTCTTCTCTTCACAGTTGAAACTGAGACTTGTTTACTCCGACCACATGAAGCTGTGCTTGAAGCTGTTGTCCTGTGAGCCGCCGATCACACGAGCTGTTGACTCTCAGAAACTTGTCCTCTGATTCTGTTGTGGCTTTGGGTCTGTCAGACCTCTTCCTGTCAGAGTTTCTCCAGTTTCTGAGTGACTTTTGATGGTGAAGGAACCTGTACTCACTGACACCTGGACTTTCTTCACTATTTCTATGTAGGAAAGACCTACATTTGTAAGTGTTATGATGGTCTGTCTCTCTTCTGTTGTTAATTGCCTTTTTCTTTCCATTCTTACAGCAACACACCACTTTCTGCAGGACAATACTGTTCAAACACTGTTCATGAGGCTATGGTTCCACTGTGTGTTCCAGCACTACTTTTATGCAGACAGAGACAGTTGTAAGGAATCAAGAAAAGTTGGGACACCTGTAGGAATCAGTAGCACCAACTTTCAAGGCTTGATCAACCTCCATTGCTGCAGAACACCTTTCAGTTGTTCCATTTCTTGTTCCCTGAAAATGGCCTTGTTGTATATTTCTGAAATGTATATTATTTTTCAGTTTTGGGCAGCCTTACCATTTTTTTAACCTCTGGCAGTTCACCACTGACCTTTGTACCATTTCAAGCTATTCATTGGACTTGAACTGCTTGAATTTCAATTAAAAACTGGAAAAACTGGGGTGTTCTAAAACTTTATACACACACACACACACACACACACACACACACACACACACATATAGTTTTTGTACTCCTGAGAATTTTTGGTGATGTAATTTAAAACACTCAGAAACAGGAAGTTGCCTTTGTCTACAAAAAATTTCAACTTTCTTTTACCAATTTCATTTGCTCCTGCAATTTCATTGGAGTCCAGCTAACTAGCTTACTAGCTGCAGTAAGATTAGCACCACTGTATCTATTTCCAGGTCTCACACGGGGAACAGTTCTGTGGGGTTTGACGAGGAGGATGTGGCCTCTCTCAGGCTCACTCTCTGAACTCTAAGCCAAGTCAGCTTTGCTCTGATCCCGCCTCTGTTCCTGCAGCTGTGGTGGTCTGGCTGGTCTGTCTGAGTGACCATCTCAAGGTGCGCTGATTCCTGCACTTCCTTTTCCCACATTAAAGACTGTATTTCTATCCTCTATTTTACACCCGCACAATTTCACAGTCCAAACAATGTTAGCTCAGATGTAGCTTTAGCCTCTGTTAGCATTAACATTATATTCTGTATGAAGCCATTTGGTAACTTCACACATTTCAGAGCCTTTTACAGGGTACTTATTTTAAAATGTGTTAAATCATTAAAAATATGCTGGAGATGTCTCAGCTCACTCAACGAGTTTAAGCATTAGCATTAGCTCACAGTAGCTAGCTACACTAGCTAGCTACAAAGTTTTATGTGAGAAATGTTCAGTTTGGGTCCTCAACATTTAGAAGCTGCCAAATGCCATTCATTTGCATAATAATGTTTATGGTATTTGAGCACTGCTTGGCTAATTCAGACAATATTGCTGTGGTTAGGGGTTACTGAGGTGACATTTTCAAAATTCTACATGATCAAAGTGAGATGAAGTTTTATAGGACGCTGTTTGATTGGACTCAACATGTGTAAGTTATCATCCAGCAGATTGTTCGTACTGGAGACACAAACCGAACTTTATTAACATCAAACTTCAGGTTGCTCTGCTTTGCTTCTCTGTGGAACCAAAGACATTAAATTTACCCCCGTTAACACTGTGAACTGCACATGTACAGTGTGAGTGTGACAAGATGACACACATAGCAACAGAAACTCAGGAGGGTGGGGCTTTGCTGAAGGGGACATTATATCAACATGTTGGCTGTGGTTGGTAGTTACCTGGACAGGTAATGTCCTGACGATGGCACCTCGTGTTTGTTGGGTTTGTCATAGCAGTTCACCATGTTCTGGATCAGAGCCAGGTCCGGCCTCACCATGGTTGCCGCGGTGACAGCCCTGGTGACGAGCTGCAGGGCATCTCTGATGTAGAAGTCAAGTGGTTTTCTCTCCACTTCGCCGTAGGCCAGCAGGCCGAGCGGCAGCCCGATGGCATGCAGCGCATCGGGGCTGAGTGGCTGGCCCAGCACCCAGTGCACCATGGGTAATGTGAGGCCCAGGTCCTGAGCGCTGCGGAGGACTGCCGCTGCACACAGCGGATCGGCGCCAAACAGCAGGACAGACGCCGGCGACAGCTGGTTCTCTCTGAAGTGTCGAGACAGGAACTCATGTATCTGAGTGTCGTCATGTGACGACTGTGTCAGATTCAGGACGGCCCGCAGCTGCCAGCTGGCCCCGCCCCCACTGCCATCCCGTGATGCACCACTCTGACCATCCAGGAAATGCAACAAACCCTGCGACTCTTCCCAGCCCTGACATAGGACCGCCGTCCCTTCCCTCCAACCGGACCGCTGGAGGACCGCTAGCAGCAGATTGGACAGACCAGACTCTGGAACCCCCGTCAACATCTGCAGGTGGAACCGATTCTACACAGAACCAGAACCAGGAGGAGAACCGAGGGGGAAGATGAGAAAGGACATGTCAGAGTCGATCGGAGATCAAACAGATCAATCATTAATAATCAATCAGAAATCACAGATAGATTCTGTCTGCAGAACAAGTCTGTTCCTGGAGAACCATTAACAAACTGTCACAACCTTGCCAATTGAAACACAACCTATTTCAGATTGTTCTCATAACAATTATTTTCATTATCAATCTGTTCATCATTTTTTCCCATTAATCAACATGTTATTTGGTCCATAGGTGACGTCTTCAAATGTCTTGTTTTGTTCACAAATCAAATATATTCAGTTTACTGTCAGAGAGGAGGAAAGAAACCAGAAAATATTCATTAAGAAGCTGAAATCAGAGATTTTGGACTGTTTTTTTAACCTTAAAAATGACTCAGAGTGAGTCAATCAAGTTAATCAATTTTCAAAACAGTTGGTGATTAATCAACAAAAACTTGCAGCTGTAGAAAAGATGACAACATGGGACACCAATTTTGTAAAAAGAGAGTTCAAGATAAAGGTTAAGTATTTGTAGTGTGCTATGCTAACATAGCAGAAACGTGTCTACTGATATGATCTGTATTCCTATTGGTTGTTAGCACTCAGAGGTCGTAGCAGCGGTCACATCATCAGATGGTCTTCCTACATTTCTGTCAGAATTTGATCAAGTGCATCAGGACTGTCAGAGTGCTGGTGTCCCACCTCATGCAGCAGTGTCCTTATTTTATGTCCCTCAGTCCATCAGATGTTCTGAGTCACCATGCACACATCACACTGAACCAAAACACACCAGCCAATCAGATTCAAACCTTCAACCCTCTGAATACACACTTCATGATTCAACAGTGTGTGTGTGTGTGTGTGTGTGTGTGTGTGTGTGTGTGTGTGACAGAGAGAGAGAGAGAGAGAGAGAGAGAGAGAGAGAGAGAGAGAGAGAGAGCTTCAGGCTGAACATCGTCATCAGTTTCATCATCAAACAGACTGAACAACACAACAGAGACACTCTGAACACAAACACACAACTGAAATAAAGAAGATTTAAAATCTGAACCTTCACAAACACACATCTGATCAAACTTTAAAGGAAAAAGACGTTGAGCTTCATTTTTGATCTTCAGCTCAGATAAACTCACTGATCACTTTATTAAAAACTAGCAGGAACGTTTTGCAGCAGCATGTTAATGAGTTTTAATTTGCTGAACCACAGACAAAGTCAAAGTTGATCTTTGTCTCTGTAAAATGATCCTGTAGCTCCTCTATCAGACAGACAGTAAAGCGAGAGCTGCTCCTCAAAATGTCACAGTTTATTCATGGTTTCAGTCTCTTTTGAAAACAAATACTCAAATTAATTATTTGTAGTAAGTAGTGAAATCTCAGCTATAAATATTGTAATAGATTAAAGTATATCACTATAATGAGTTCAGTCAGACAACTCACGTTTTAGAATGTTTATTTAGCAGCAGACATGACTCAGGTTTGGCGTCTAGGCTCTGACATCATCACTCAGGTTTGGCATCTAGGCTCTGACATCATCACTCCCCGCAGGTTGAGTTACATAGAGGTATTAGGGGAGTGATGGAAAGATTCTTGAAAACCCCCAAAACTGCATGATTTGGAGCCAGAAGCTGATAATACGAGGATCTTTAGGCACTGGCTTTGTGGATATTCACAGCACCTTGCAGTTACTACCTAGTGGATCTGTTATGTGTGGGTCTGAGGACCAGCCACCTAGAGGTCCATTCCCAACAAGCACCACGGCCTGAGGGAATATGCTACCTAAAACTGCTGTGAATGCTAATATACTTAGCTTGCAACCATGAGGGGAATATTCTACAGCCCTGCCAAATGTAGAACAAATGCACGAAGAATTAATACACTACCCAGCAACCACCTGATATGCAACAAAGATTGGTAACAGCCGGTACAGTTTTATTGATAATTTGTATAACGGGAGCTCATGAGCTTTTGTGCAGTCAGGATCTCATTTTTGTGGAGGCTGATGTAGCGTTGGTAGGCAGAGGATGACCAGTGGTCCAGGGATTTCAGAGTAGAAGTTGGCAGGTGGAGAGCTGCAGTTGTGAGAACCATAGTCTTGTCATGGGTTTGCCACCACCAGCGATGAAAAGGGGATGCCAACAGAAGTATTAGGGATCAATGATAGAGGAATTTCATCATGGGAGAGAAAGGAGAGTGAGAGAGATGTAGAGACAAGTGGTGTTAGTCTTTTGCAAAAAAATGAGTGCCTTGGCAAGATCTATCTTACCTTAAGTGTTTGAGGAAATTGAATGCAAGTGCTCTTCTGAAGTAAATCAGAGTAGGTGAGATCATGGTGAGGGTTAAAGAAGAGAAAGTGTAGTTACCAAACCTGGGAAACCCATAGAAACCATCAACAGAACTACTTCCAGCATAATATCAGTTTAGTGATAAATAACCTTAACTTGAGCTGGACACCAACTAAGCACCAGTGGAATAGCAAGAAGCAGTCTATCGTTGCCTGAAGGGAAAACGTTTAGGACACTGAGGAGCAACTGAATGAAGAGGTTGGCATTAAATGAGAAATCAAATTCCCACTAGCATGGCTTGATACTTTGCAATAAAGATGGCCAGATTCAAATGAAATACAATGAAAGCACAACTGCACAGAAGTCTGCAGGTAGAGGACTGTGGAGGAAGTTGGTGCAGAAAGACAGTAGAAAACCTGAGTTGAATCAGAGGCTTAACTGCACTTTAGATAAATCAAATCTCATGCATTTGAATGTAACAAACAACAGATCCTACAGAGGCTTGAAAGTGTTTAGTCTAGAGTCACCTGACTGAATAAAGGGTAGAGGAACAGTTTATACTACCGAATTAAAGCAGTATAGCTACTCTGGTTCATGACCAGGGATGGAAGTCAACTGTCACATGAGGTATTTATTATTAGCATTTTGAGCTGCCTTAGTTATTTCTGTAGATGTAACTAGATTGTCACAAAACACCATAATCTGTTCTTGGTCCATCTGTCACCCAGAGAGAACAAGCAATGACATGTGGGTAAAGCTTGTAAAGAGCAGGATTGATCAAGGAATTGAATTTCAGTTTGCCAGATATCTGCCACTCATATTGAAGAATCCCCCAAAACCAACAGAAGCAGAGCGTAGGGGAATCTGAGGGTTCAGCGAGGTCGTAATAAAGACAGTGGAAGTTCCTGGTGGCTAATCTCCTGGTTGATTAAACGCAAATCAAATTTAGACAAATCTAACAGTAAAAAAAAAACAAAAACAAAAAAAAAAAACATCCTGAAAGCAGTAAAATTGAGCACAATTTATAAATCGATAAGTTTAATGCTGTCCATACTCCTGTGTGTTCAGAGCTCTTTGGAGCCGTTCACCACAACCAACAATTGCCAAAATGTATTTCACAAGCTGGTGACATGTGGTTCGTAGTTAGATACAAATATGGGTTAAACTACTGTTTTAAATATTGACGTGCTGTGGACCGGAACACCTGGAGGAAGTGTCCAGGGAGAGGGAAGTCTGGGTGTCCCTGCTCAGATTGCTGCCCCCGCGACCCGGCCCCAGATAACCGGAAGACAATGGATGGATGGATGGATGTGGACACGTCCTGCCTACACAGCATGTTTACACACTTAACATTTTGTTTGGTACAACTCCTTGCACAAATCACTCCATAATAAATATTTAGATGAATATGAGGAGAATGTCAAATCTGCATCTTTATAATTTGTTGCAGTTGTAACATCAGTCAAAATAGTCGTGATTACATTTTTCAAAATATTAACTCTTATCTGAAATAATAGCCAAAGATGCCAAACAGGTGTCTAACTCTGCGCTGTGCTCCAGGGATCCTCGGTACATGGTGTCCCTGAACACACCACAGGCAACAATGAATTCTACACAAGTTGCTAAATAACGACAGAACAACCCGAGCAATCTTAAAATCTTGTTGCACACAGTGGTGGAAAGAATACTGAAAATCTGTACTCAAGTACAAGTACTAAAATATTACTCGATTACAAGTAAATTAACTAATGTTAGAAATATTTAAGTAAAAGTACAAAGTACTCATGTCAGAAACGACTCAGAGTATTATTACTTTTAACTGTTGATGTCACCGTCATCTCTCCAAGCTAGGGCTGCAATTTTTTTTCTGCATTTTCCTGAACCAATAGTTAAAAATGCTAAAAATTGATCAATAATTGATCATTCATAATATGTAAAAAATATTTTGTTTCTGGTCAATTTTCAAGAGTTTAATTTTCTTTACACAGAAATGGCTCTGCCCGACAAAACCATTTCAAAATATCATATATGAACATTCCTGAATACATTTTAATTGGTTAAAATTCTTAATGACAATTACTCGATTAAAGATTAATAATTTGTTCTGTTTTCATTTGCATGTCTTTGTTCTCATTGGCCAATTGATCAGATCACCTGATTGGCTACTGAAATGCAGATGAAAGGTTTGGCTATTAATTCAAGTTATACTCAGTACTCAACTATGAGTTTAAAAGTAACTAAGTAGATTATATCTTGTGATGCATACTTAAGTATGAGTAAAAGTACAGACTTGAAAATCTGCTCATAAGAATACGAGTACCTAAAAAACTACTTAATTACAGTAATTTGAGTATTTATAATTAGTTACTTCCCCCCCTGGTTGCAGATTAGGACCTGCATAACAGAAAGTTGACAAGATTATTATTTACTCATATTCCCCAGTAAAACAGTGATAACAGTAATATCAATACATTAAACAGTAATATTTTCTTTGTCCCTTTCTTTGTTTAATATATGAAATAAAAAATGGAACAGATTACCTGTTAAAATTTGATCCCTGAGGGAAACAGAACTACAGCTGCAGAGGGCAGGAGCCGAGACTCATGGTGGAGTTGGAACTACAGTTCCCAGAATCCTCTGTGGTGTGACGTCAGCAACAGTGGCACATCTGGCCCCTGTCAAAACTTGCAGACAGTGACCCGCATTGTTTACATTTCAGCACGAAAGTTCGCGTTGACTCAAAGGAATAGTTTGCATTCATGATGCTGAATGTTGATGTAGAGAGAACAGGAAGGCTGACTCAGCGGAGGAACCGGGTTCTGTTCCTGTCAGCCTTTTGGTGGAAACTGCAGGAGTGGGAGAAGCGGCGTGGGAGGCTGCTTGGGAAGCGGCTCGCTCTTGCTGGAGCTTCCCTGTTTCTTTGGGAGGAGCGCTGTAGGAGTTTCCTTGAATCTGGAGGTGATTGAAGAGCTCCTCATGCTGAGGCCGGGTGGATGTTCAGGCCGTTGAGCCAGTCGTTTGTAGCAGGAGCGAGAGCTCCATCGTGGATGGAGGTCATCCAAATCATGCAGAAGAGCCTCAGCCGTTTGACCCACCGAGACCCACACTCTGAAGAATGAGAACGGAGCGACAACAGCAGCTAAAAGACAATCATATGATTACCAGTCCGCTGAGACGATGAATGAACAGGCAGCGACCCTGCGGGGCGTTACACGCAGGCAGAGGAGGAAATGGGAGGTTCAGTAGTTTAAATAGGCCGCCACATTGTAAGGGTGCGTTTGGTATGAACTATCTAGAGTGGGGTATGTCACATGATCGACAGTGCAGCTCGAGTTGTCTGCCTGAACTAACTCACAAGCATCGCCACATTAAAGTGAAAATGAAATAATGTGTTTTCATACTTTAAATTTAGTTTTTTTTAACTTATTGCAGTGGGGATAGGAATAGGGGGGCAGTTCTTTTGTTGCAATTATTGAAAATATTTGAGTTGACTTAATCAATACTTTTAATTTAACTGAAGAGTATATGTAACACTAACTTGAAATATTTAAGCTCTATTAACCTCCAGCTTTATAATGAGTTAATGAAGCCTGTACTGCAGAATTCATGTTTACACTTCAGTATAAATGTACAAACAAGGTCAACTTTAATCTCATTAATCAAGTGTGTATATTAGAACATACACAGACATGTACTTTCAATGTGTTCAGTATGTTTGAAGTAGTTGTGTTTGCACATAAAGATACATGAAATACACTTCAAACTGGGCTTTTCCCAATTTAATTTCAACTAAAATATACAAAATCAGTTGTTAACTGATTAATAACCCATCTTAAGTTTATTGATGATCAATAACTTTGTGTACACTCAAATATACTGATACATTTTAATTACTGAGCAGGGACCAATTACAACTCTTTGTGTAAACAGATGAATTAGTGTTTCATCAGCTCAGCTGTTCTCAGATCAGTGACTGAAGGTCACATCTGCTTCAGGCTGATCTGAAACCAGCGGTTCATTCAGTCGGTAAATGAGTCGATTCTCTAAACGCTCGCTTCACGCCACCTTTTCTGCCCGACGACTGGCCATCACACAAACTGCTCCTGACACTCAGCTAACAGGCTGCACAGGCAGGAGATGAATCCTCCTCCTCCTCCTCCTCCTCCTCCTCCTCCTCATCCTCCTCATCCTCCTCATCCTCCTCCTGGCCAACCAGAGAAGAAGAAACTGATCTGTCTCTGTCTCATCTGATTGGACGAGCAGTGATGACGATCACACCTGTCCAGCAGGTTTCTGAGGTGCAGCTCTCATCATCAATTCTTCTGTCTCGGATCAGTATAACCATGGCAACCGCAGACAGTACACACAACACAGGAGCTGATGACTGCATTCATGCAGTACACGTGCAGATACTCAAGT
>CM034597.1:43030025-43115025 GCA_020091685.1 Lutjanus erythropterus
ACACCTGAGAAAACTGATCACACACACACACACACACTCTGCCTGTCACTGTGATCAATCAGCTAACCTCATCAATGACTCATCAATCTGTCACATGATGCAGTCATCATGAGGACACAGTTTTGCCGTTTTGCTTCAGTTTTCGATCCTGACTGAACTTTTAATGTTGGTTATCTACATTTGAACATGTCTGCCTCTAATTCGCCCAAACTTAACGTGACACTTTGGCCAGAACTCGTTCAGAGTTGAGGAACTCCAGTCTGCTGGCGTGGAGACTACAGCTAGCCAACATGGCACTGCGAGGAAGAGAACCTGGCTATTTGCCTCACATTAGACGCCACCGCCACCGGTCTACATCCGGCAGGATCTCGCCCAGGTGAGGTACACCTGACAGGAGTTCAATGATGTGTCAGCGTCTCATCGCCCAGGGCATACGATTCCAGATGTGCTTCCCAGCCAGCCCACGCTTTCTGTACAACAGCCAGGACTGTCCACGTAAAGCCGGAGTTGCTGAGGGACTTCTCAGGTATATCTTTGTGTTTTTACTTCCATCCTCTGTAGGATGGAGACATTAAGAAACATTTTGGACTGATTTATGGTGACTCCGTTGCTTCTTGCATGCACTTATGTCATATATATAAATATATATTTACATATACACACATGTACACTGTTATTACGGTTCACACTGTACCACGTCTCATGTAAATTGTACTCCGTTATAAGTATTGAGTAGGAGATTTTGTGCTAAAAACAATCATTGCCTGCATTTTTTTTCTCTTTTTTGTGAATTATCTCAATGATAGATAAAAGAGGCTGACTCTCTATGATATTGGTCCCAAATGAAATTTGCTGCTCAATTCTCCTGCTGACAGTTACCTGACCCAGCTGAGATGCACAGGTGATTCAAGTTACCATGCAAAGTTGCATCCAAGGATTAGTTTTAGGTTTTATACCAGGATGAATAATAATTAGTGTAGCTTTATATTACAGGATATAGTATATAACAGGTTTTGAACCTCTTTCTTCAGTCTGACCCGGTTTGACTCTTGTTGATTTTCTATCCAGACAGATCAATAAACTTTGTGTGGCAGAATTTGTTGCTCCTCCAGTGATTTTTCCAGACTTTGTCTGATTCTTCTTTTGATGGTTTGAACTCTGATAATACAAAGTGTTAATAGTGTTTTTTTATTAAGGTTATTAAGGTGTTGTGGCTTTAAGTCCAGACCTCACTGGCCTATTTTTCTGAGACTTTTTGTCACAACAGCATGATCTTCTGCTTTCACTTATAGGTCGCGTCAGTCTTATAAAGATGAATGTTCTCCTCGACTGTACCATCCACAAATGTTGTTCCTCCAAAAAAGTTAATATGGACTTAGAGAGATCCCTTTCAAACGTATCTGGCGTGGTAAAAGGCGGAGACAAAGGTTTAGTTCTCTGCAGTTGCCTAAAGACAAAGGCAGTCTAGGGGTCCCGAATATCCTTTTTATAATTGGGCCTGTCACATCTGTTCTTTGTGGACGTGGTTTCACTCATATCTTAGGCCTGAAAATTTCATGGACACTTGGGCATGCTCTCCGGAGGCCATGTGGAGCTTGGTGACATGCCTGTCTGAAATAATTAAAACAAACATTAAGAATGACCAATTGATTTCCAGCTCTATTTTCTGAAAATAATAATTAAAAATGTTGAAAAAATAAAAGAAAACAGCCTCTTGTCCCAGACAACTTCAAACAATTTAAAAATGTGATAAAATGCTTCAATATGTCAAACTAACAATACAAACTGATAACAGAGGTGTAAACGTGATATTCTAATCATCTTTATTTTAGAATATATTTTTTATGAAAATGTTGGTCCTTTAAAGTTTAAAGTTGTGTCCCAGATGATTTAATCAGGCATAAAAGGGTCAGCTATACCCTAAGGACCCCTGTCTCACTTCTTGGTTTAAAAGAGGCAGGAATGCTGCTCAAACACTCGACTCTGTAGTCCTTCTAAACCAAAGATGAATAAGAATTATGGTTTAAAAATTGTATTTTGATTAACATTAAGAGACTCTGAGACGCTTTAAAAGTAAAATGGCTGAAATGAAAACATGGAACATTTTGTTAAGTCTGTAAGATGAATAGAACGAGCGCTAACAGAAACTGTTCTTTCTGTATGAAGTGTGAGCTGCTGCTGCTGCTGCTGCTCGGCTCTGTTTAAATATTAAGCAGCAGTTTGTCCTGCTGTAATGTGCTCTCATTACTGTGAACCAGTCCATGCAGTCGGTCCACAGAGCAGCTCTCTCTCTGCAGCCTTCATCACTCACACCGTGATGATGAAGAGGAGATGATGCAGTCATTAGTGAAGGTTCCTCCTCCGAGGAGCAGGACGGAGAACAAATCTGTCACTGTGAGTCTGTTTCAGTTTGACATCAGAACAAAAGGAAAGCTCCTCAATTACAGACGGACACAGTGTCCATAATGTCTGATAATAATGAGAAACCTGAAGATGGTGCATGACTGATGAGGAGGGAATGAGGCACAGGAGGAGTAGATGGAGACAGGAGACAGTGAGACAGCGACAAGACAGGAAGAGGACAGGAGAGTTTATGGACACACTGAAGCCTCACTAACATGAGCAGGAGGAGGTTCAAGTGTCCACTGAGTCTGAACAACAGCTTCACACTGCAGCCACTGAAGGCTGACAGAGACTCACAGATCGATGTGTGGACGGAGGAGACGGACACTAACAGCAGCATCTGTGTTTGCTTTAGCTGCTGCATTGACCTCACGTCACACTGATGGAACATTTTTCCCAGACAGCGCTGCTGAGGGACGGGTACTGAAACCCGGTGTTAAGACTACAGAGCAAAGTTGGTGCACAGCAGAGAGACGATGAAACCAAACAGGTGAAGTAACTCAAACATCACACAAATAGACAACAACTACGCTTATGCTTAGTTTATTGCTCTGTAAGAGTAACAAAACCATCGTGAGTAAAAAGCCAATAGTTTATCAATACACCTGATCATGAAGACAGTGATATTTTAATCTGCTCTGTCCATCGTCTCTCATCCACCAGCTGTGGATTATGTGGATACAGTTTTACATGTTATGTCAATGAGAAAAGTTGATTCTACTAAATTCCTGTATTTTTTCAGTGTTATAATTTTTGAAAGTTCTTGAAAATAAAATTTGTCATTTTCTCAAAATAAAAACTGTAATGAACAGCCTTCCATAAAAGAAACATGAAGATAATGAACTTTAATAAGTGTTTCAGCTGCTGTCAGACGATCAGAGGCTTTTGTTTCCTCAAATCAACGAGCAGCTTTGACACTGAAAAGTGAAAGGCTCTGCACAGTCTGATGAAGATGATGAAGATGATGATAATGGTGATGCAGGCAGCCTCTATGGTTGGATCAGATCCTCTGACCTCTCTTCTCTGTGTGACAGATTAAATATTGATCAGGGTGTTAGTGGTGCGTTCAGAGCCATGACGTTCTGATCCTACCCTCAAGAGACTCAGCACTGACTGACTTGACTGAAGACCTGGATCCAGACCAGGAGCAAGGCTCGGATTAAAAACACGATGAGGACAAAGACCTGCTGTCTCCATGGCGATGGGTTCGCCTCTGAGTCTCAGAGCGTGTTTACTTCAACAACAGATGAGCTGTGGTTTGTTTTATCAGCAGCACTCAGCAGCCTGCTGCCTTTGTCGATGACCCTGAACACATCATGGCTGACAACCAGAGAGTCTCCTGGGAGAAGACGGCAAGACCCTGAATGCATCATGGCTCACGACCAGACCAGACCAAACCAGACGACGAAACCAAACCAGACAACATGCTTTACATATAATTCTGGACTTATTTTAACCCAAAACTTTTCATAACCTCAGAGAGAACCTTGTTGAGATTCAGAGGTGGAACAAGGATGTTTGGAAAACCAAAGATATTCACAGTAGTTTGGTCCTTTTCTTTATTTAATAAAAATCAGATCATCTTACAAATCTCTCTCTCTCTCTCTCTCTCTCTCTCTCTCTCTCTCTGTGTGTGTGTTAATGATGCTGACTCGTCCTCTGACAGATTTATCACTTTTTAAAAATCGCTGAGTCGACTGAAATGAAAGCAGACCTCTGAACTACAGTCACCTGATTCTGCTTTAATTTATCACTGTATAAAAACTTTATTTTTCAGCTGTTTCCAGGCCAGAGTGTTGTCAGTGCCAGAATAGAAGCAGCTGATTGACCGACAGAAGGTTTGGGACGGCTGGTTGGCTCTGAGCTGTGAGCTGCTGAGCCAAAACTGTTAAACATCTCCTGCAGTGTTAAATGAGTTTTTAGAGGAAATGGTTTCATATGAGAACACTGCAGTATGAAATGATGTTCAGAGACAGTCAGTGCTCAGATTAAAGAACTCTGATTCAAACAAAGTGTCACTTCATCAAACAGTCTGTTCCTGATAATGAAAAGCAGCCACAGAGGACAGAGGACAGAGGACAGCTCTGTCCTCTGTCCTCTGTCTACACATTCACTACCTCTGTTTGTCCAGTACCATGTTAAGCCCTCATTAAGCCTGGAGAGGTTACAGCCATCATACCCCTCCATCACACCCTCCATCACACCAATCCATTGCACCAATCCATCGTACCCCTCCATCACACCCCTCCATCCAATCCATGCACCCCTCCATCACCCTCCATCATCCCCTCCACCACTCCATCGCACCAATCCATCGCACCCTCCATCGCACTCCCTCCATCGCACTCCCCTCCATCGCACTCCCTCCACCTCCACGCACTCCTCCATCATACCTCCATCACCCTCCATCACACCCCTCCATCACCCAATCCATCGCCTCTCCATCGCACTCCCTCCATCGCACCCCTCCATCGCACTCCCTCCATCGCACTCTCCATCATACCTCCATCATACCCCTCCATCACACCCTCCATCGCACCTCCATCGCACTCCCTCCATCGTACTCCTCCATCATGTTCTCCATCATCCATCGCACCCTCCATCGCACCCTCCATCATACCCTCCATGTACCCCTCAACCTCCCATATACAACATGTATTTTGTTTATGAAATAATTCCAGATTTCATTAGCTTCACGACTCCACAGTGTTTCACACATCAGCTGCTAGCTGCAGAAGTCCTCCATATCCTCCTTGTTGGACACCATGGTATCAGTGAAAACATGGATGAATTATTGAATGGCCCCGGGCCTGAAGAGTTGGTGAAAAAAAAAGATGCAAATTGATCACAAAGACACTCAAAACAGCCATTTGTGTCTCTTCCAGTCTGGGTTTTCGCTGTGTAGAAGGACTGTTGTCTCATATGCGCCCATGAGTGGAAGTGCAGTGGTCAGTCCATCCAGAATGTAATCAGCCCTCCCTCTCTCTGTCTCTGATTGGCTCTGGCCAGGTGCCTCCTTTGTTTGTATTTGGTTGGTTTTGTTCCATTTATCTTTTCTTCAGCACAAACACAAACTCACACTGATCAGCTGACTCGTATCACACACGCATAGTTTGTTACCATTGATAACAGGCGTATCGTCCTCTCAGACTCTGTGACATGTCATGTGGTTAACTGTCATGTCCGCTCTCTGCTCAGTTTATACACTGAGTTTATTTTTCTTCTGCAGAGTTGTCTTGGTTCGGGTTTTAAAAGACGTCTGAATGTTCATCTCACTAAAAGCTCAGCTCAGTCCAGAGTCTCAGTCTGGACTCTGCATCTGATTAAAGGAACAGACAGATCAATGAGTGCTGCTGCCTGCTGGACTGGACCCAGCTCACATCTATCACATCCACCACAGAATACATTACACCGCCTGCTGTTTACATCCAACATTTAGGTAATCACCTGCCCAATAGCACAGGCCCACAGCCAGTTGGACACTCCACTGCTTCCTCACCTCCTTCAGGACTACGACCAGGATCAGGTCTAAACCGGGTTTCAGCATTTAACTGACAGACAGCATCATCTGAAAATCTCTCAGTCTCAACTTAATGAAACTCTCTCAATATTGTATTTGTCTACACTGTAAAAGATTTTATGTGTAATTGTCCATTTTTAAAAATCTACTCTGTTTTTTGTTTACAATGTTTTATACTTTATATGTGATCATATTTGTGTGAATCAGAGGAGAAACAAGTCATTGTTTTGCAAGTTACAACTAAGTCTCAAGTCTTTGCACTCCAGTCGTTAAGTCTAATTATATTCTCTCAGATAATTTCATGTATCTATTATGAATGGCCTGTTGGTAAATAGCACTCCCACCACTCATACTGCAAGTCCCACACACTGCAACAGGCTGCGCAACTCGAGAAATAAATCAGCCTGCAGTCGCGAAGACGCGAGTTTGTCAAACGATGATGTAAACAGGTTTGTCTGTTTAGACAACTGACTCAGTGCAAAGAAAGACAAGTATATGAGGAGGAGAGAGAGAGAGAGAGAGAGAGAGAGAGAGAGAGAGAGAGAGAGAGAGAGAGAGAGAATATGGACAGATGTGTCGACTTGATATAAAAACTTTTATGATCATTAATGTACACTTCTGTGGTGCACTTTTTTACTCCAGGTCTGATTTGTGTATTTTTAAATACTGTAGTGATGATGAAGAGTCCAGACTCTGTCTCTCCTCTTCATCTCCTCAGTGTGTGTCAGTTTGCAGTTTAATCTTTTCATAAAACACAGCTGGTTCTGTGGTGTTACATTTGAAATCTGAAGCCTGCAGTGAACCAGAGAAGCTACAGTTGACTTTTCTATTGAAGTTTTCAGTGTGTTTTGGCCTTAATGTTAAATTGAGCAGATCAATATGATCATCTGTACCTGATGGACTGATGGGTTTGTAATATTATATGAGCATATTTATAATGCAGTGCCATGGAAGGTTTGCATGATTAAAGTGTGTGATATCTTGTGTCCAGACAAAAGCAAGCATTTTCAAATGTAACCCCACCTGGATATGTGAGCTGAAATATTCTTGTTTTCCTTTGTTATTGTTGAAGATATATATATATATATATATGTGTATATATATATATATATATATGTATGTATGTATAATAATCTTATTATTTTATTGAGGAAAAGTTGTTGCAGTCTGGCTGTTCAAATTCATATTTCTGAATAAAACATAGTCAGTTTTAAACAGTTCAATAAATATTAATCCTGTTTGGCCCGTGACTTAGACTGTGTGTTAAATTTTGGTCTGACTCGAGTCCACACCTCTAGTTTGAATATATCTTTACTTTATAAGTATGATCACTGATAATATCTGGTGTTTCTGGTGCTACAGCCTGCTGACAGGTAATATGAACACCTGTTCAACCCCTCCACAAAATGAGGCACAGAGCTGCACTGAAAATTAATACATGAATAAATGAATGAATGAGTGAATGAATGAATGAATGGATGAATGAATGAATGAATGAATGAATGAATGAATGAATGAATGGAGGATGAGCAACAGCTGAGGAAAGTTTAGATGTTTTGTTTGCAGAGAAGGTCGATGTTTCCACTGGTAACTGAGGATCTGGTGGAAAAACACTTAAATGCTTCTCCATCATGTTCCTTAAACATCTCAATCCAAATGATCAGAGATCAGTTGAAGTATGCCGTCAGCTCTCAGGTTGAAGGAGCGCTGTAACCTACATCAGTGCTTTTCCTCGTGGCTGAGGTGAGAGTTAGTTTCATTTTTAAACCTGGAGGAGAACTCAGACGGAGTCGACCTTAAGATCCAAGGTAATCAATCTGAAAAAGTTATCACATACAGATTTTAATCTGTTTTGTTATCAAAGTAAAAATAATATCAGCTCAATGTATTTCTTTAACAATAAATCTCATTGATTATTTTCCCTTTGAAATAATTGATAAAGAAATGTTCTGATCAGGATGTTTTACAGTGTTGAACTCTTTCTGTAGTCAGATATTTATCTGCATTCAGGTTCCTGCACCTTTTTCTAATTCAGATTCCAGAGCTTTTCAAGGTTTATATTCACATTATTTTTTCCAGCATCTCACAGCTGCAGTACAGTAAAATGACATTTATATGACATTTATATGACATTTATATGACATTTATATGACATTACATGTTCATCACATTAAATCAGATGGTTCTGTCTATAAAAAAATAAATGTTCATCTAATAAACAAATGTAACTGAAATATCTAAAAATCAAAAGTTTATCTATCCAAAAAGTAAACATAATGTGAAAATATTTCATATAAACTGAATGTAATCATAACATATATACTTTATTTACTAGATCATAGAAGGAAGCTATGCATCACACTTTTACACTTTTATGTAAAAGTTCGTATTCATTTAATCAAATTTGACTGACTATGTTTAATTAATTCACACAGACTCAACATGAGAGAAAAGACTGGATTATAAAATAAAATGGAAAATGACATAATTAAAATAGATAAAGGTCATAGTTTTGGGGTTAATTATTTTTCTGGGTGCATGTTTTGTGATAGAGTTTTATTTCTTTATCTAAAACTAATCATGTTATGAGAGTAATGTGATTACAGTTTCAAACAGTTTCAAGCATTTCATCCAAAGTCCAAGTACTGTTCAAACGCTGCATTCAAATTTTAGTGTTTTCAAAGATTTCCAGAACCTGTAAGAACCAGTCCAGTATGTTCTCAAAGCTGGAACACAGAGAAGAGGTTGGACCAACCAGGTGTCCACATCTAACCTGTCAACCTATCAAATCCAAAATCTATCAAACTATAAACACTCACATTTCCAGACTGTTGGTTTTAAAACTATTCAAATCACAAACAGAGCAGCAGTGACCTGCTGGTCTCAGGATTGTTCCACCTGACAGAAAATAAACAGAACCTGAGAGGAACCTGTATATTAAAAAAACACACAAAACTTCACTGTGTTACAACAAAGGCTGTTGCTTTGTGGAATAACTAGAGACGCTAAAAACAAAAACTCTTCAGGAACAAAATACAGAATGTTGAAGATTATTTAATAAGAGAAAGAATAAAGAAGGAAAATTACAAATGAATAATTAAAACAAAAACAAACAAGAAAATGACAGCAACATCAGAAAATAAGTGATAATAATATAATAATAATAAAATAAGAATACAAATTTAAAAGTAGCTAATTACTTGTACATTATATCATAGGATATGATTAAACAAACCGAAAGATTTAAGTTATTATACGTATATAATTATTTCACAAGTGTGTACCACACAAAAATACACACTGAGGATACCCACATACCTATAAGTATGGACATACATGAGTGTGACGCACAACGAACAGTAACAACAACAACAACAACAACAACACTCCTCTATACTGTCTATATCTCAGTTCTTTAGCCGTCATCTGGTCAAAGGTCTGTTATTTATCTCAACCATTTTTCCATCTGATTTCTGACTTTCATGGGTTTTTGTCATTTCATATTTCACAGGATCATCCGTGTAACGTTAAATGATCATCTTTTAATCTGTTCCTTATCATTTGTTTAATCATTGTTGCCCTAATTATTAAAAACCAATGTGAATATTTCTTTTAGATCTCTTCTGGTGTCTTTCCAAGTAACAAGAATGTTTTTTTAAAGAAATACCAGTCATTCACTGTTTGATTTTGTTGTTGTTGTTGTTGTTGTTTGTGGGCTGGTTGGCAGTGTTGGTGTATCTGCTCTGATTATTTTGTTCTTGTTTTGTCCAAATGGGCTGATTTGTTTGAGTCGACTGAATTAAGAATCACAGACACTGAAGTATTATTTTCTGTTATCAGTGTCTGAAGCATCAGAGCAGATCAGGTTTGAAGAGTTTTCAGGTTCTTCCTCTTCCTTTTCAACATTTTGGACTTTGAGTTTCACAGTTGTTACTTGTGCTCGCATTTCGAGTTATTGATTAAATAAAACCTGTGGTAGTGTTTAAAGTAAAAGTCCTCGTTCATTAGTCCACCGGTCTCTGCAGTCCAGATCTGTCTCATCTTCATTCATCCTTGTCAACCACAGACCGTCTGTGCTGGACCAGAGGACGAGGAGTCTCCGACTCTGAATGCCACCTTTCTTATCATTTCTCTCTCTCATTTCTTCTCACTGATCAGCTGACACCGACACATCTGAATGAGCTGATATCAGCTGATATATTGATCGGTCCACATGCAAAAATCAACCAACGGTCAGATGTTTTCAGGTGGTGACATCCTCGTTTATCTGATGATCAGAACTGCCCTCATTCATATATTCATCCATTTATTGAAAACTCTTTGATTATCTGATCACAGTTATCAGCTCCTCATCTTGCACCATCTTTAATTTCCTGCTGCTGAGAGCCCCGCCCCTGCTGATGTCACCAGTGGTGGTGTGGGACAGAGGCTGGGTCAGAGGTCAGCTGATGTAATTATTGTTGTAGATTGAATTAACTGAAAGTCATGGTCATTACAGTACTGATGCATGCTGGGTAAATATGGCAGCCTGCCAGGTCAGTTTCACCAGTGAGCGTGACAAACAGCATTATCTGTCAACACACACACACACACAGACACACACACTGAGCTCACTGGGTGCACCTGATTGGACGAGGAAGTGTGAATAACTAAACATTAAACAGAAGATGATTTTTCAGTCTACAGATCGATCACAGACACACGCATTCTGCTCTCTGTTTGATGTAAAGATTCTGTACATGATCAGATAGAAATATTGCCAGCAATATTGCAGAGGCACAGCATGGCGAGGAGGAGCGCGCGAGGCTTCAGTGAGTGACAGATGTGTGAACAGTTGCAGCAGCAGCTCAGGTCATGAACAGGAATAGATCAAAGAGGAAACATCTGCAGGTTGAGGATCCTGCAGAGAGTAGAGCAACAAACACAGAAACATCCAGAACAAAACTACAAATCCCATCAACACATCTCAGTCATCACAGCCAAACAAACAAACAGGGTATGTGTACTCTGAAGGGGTCTCTACAGGTACCAAGGGGGTCAGTTCATTAAAATAGATGAATTATTTTCAATCGATCTTTATTCATCCATCTTCCAGCGCATATCTGAAATCAGGTCACAGAGGTAACAGATCCAGCAGGAGACCCAGACATCCGTCCCCGGCTACATTAACCAGCTCTGAGGATCCTGAAGGTGTTCCCAGACCAGGTCAGAGATATAATCCTCTACCTGGTCCTCGGTCTGCACCGTGGTCTCCTCCCAGCTGGACGTGTCTGGAACACCTCCTGAGGAGGCAACCAGGTGGCATCCTTACAAGATGCCTGAACCACCTCAGCTGGTTCCTTTGTCCTTTGTCCTTTCTCCTTTCTCCTTTCTACACAAAGGAGCAGCAGCTAAACTCTGAGTTCATCATGGAAGACTGAGCGTCTCACCGTCCCTGATTGATCGTTCACTTTGTTTAAACTGAGTTAATGCTGCTAATATGGCTGCTAAAGTCATGAGTCACAGACTGCAGTGATAAAATGAGATATTCAACAGTACTACTAACGTACTACGACTGTAATACAACTGGACTATTACTGTAATATAGCTGTACTACGACTGTAATACAACTGTACTACTGCTGTCCTACTACTGTAAAACCACTGTACTACTACTGTAATACTACTGTACTACTACTGTAACTACTGTACTAGTACTGTACTACTGTACTAGGGCTGCCACGGTGGTTCAGTGGTCAGCACGGCCGCCTCACAGCAAGAAGGTCCTGAGTTTGATCCCCAGCTGGATCAGGTCTTTCTGTGTGGAGTTTGCATGTTCTCCCGTGTCTGCGTGGGTTCTCTCCGGTTCTCCAGCTTCCTCCCACAGTCTGAAGACATACATGCTAGATTAATTGGTGACGCTAAATTGTCCGTAGGTGTGAATGTGAGTGTGAGTGGTTGTCTGTCTCTGTGTGTCAGTCCTGTGATGAACTGGCCAGGACTTGTCCAGGGTGAATCCCGCCGCCCAGTGTCAGCTGAGATAGACTCCACCCCGCGACCCTTCAGGAATAAGCGGTTACAGAAAACGGATAGATGGACTACTGTACTACTACTACTCTACTACTACTGTGCTACTACTGTACTAGTACTCTACTATGGACAGTAAAGAGTACTATGAGGACATGTGAAACCTGTAACATGAGTCAGTGAGTTTGTGGTGAGTTCCTCAGCTGATCATCATTCAGTACAGTGAATATGAATGAATGAATGAATGAATGAATGAATGAATGAATGAATGAATGAATGAATGAACGAACGACAGCTCCACTGAGCTGAAAATGTTCTGAGGAACATGAGTTCACCTCTGAGCTCTGAGAGAGATCTGAGAACAGAGCTGAAGAAAAGCTTTATGCTTCACACAAGTCAGCAGCTGCACGAGCAAGATACACACACACACACACACACACACACACACACACACACACACACTGAACATCTGTGTGACATAAACACACCCACATCTGTATCACTGAAGATACTGAAAACCCAAAATAAACCACAAGTCATGAGAAACACAAACAGCAGCACTGAGACTCTGATCACACTGAAACATCTGGATGTGACACAAACAGCTGTTTGTTCTCACAAATGATTCACACAACATCAATAATCAATCAACAATAACTCACAGAGCTGTCATCAATAAATCACACCTGAAGATATCAATCATTCAATCTGATCAGTTTATTATGTCTGGAGATCAACTGACTGAGTGACTGACTGAGTGACTGACTGACTGACTGACTGTAGACTGACTGACTGACTGAGCGACTGACTGACTGACTGACTGTAGACTGACTGAGTGACTGACTGACTGTAGGCTGACTGACTGACTGACTGTAGACTGACTGACTGACTGACTGACTGTAGACCACTGTAGACTGACTGAGTGACTGACTGACTGTAGACTGACTGACTGTAGGCTGACTGAGTGACTGACTGTAGGCTGACTGAGTGACTGACTGACTGAGTGACTGACTGACTGTAGGCTGACTGACTGACTGTAGACTGACTGAGTGACTGTAGACCGACTGACTGACTGACTGACTGTAGACTGACTGACTGACTGACTGACTGTAGACCACTGTAGACTGACTGACTGACTGACTGACTGACTGACTGTAGACTGACTGACTGTAGGCTGACTGAGTGACTGACTGTAGGCTGACTTACTGTAGACTGACTGACTGTAGACTGAGTGACTGACTGTAGGCTGACTGACTGACTGACTGACTGACTGACTGACTGACTGACTGACTTTAGACTGACTGACTGACTGACTGTAGGCTGATTGAGTGAGTGAGTGACTGACTGACTGAGTGACTGTAGGCTGACTGACTGTAGACTGACTGACTGACCTGACTGACTGGCTGACTGACTGTAGACTGACTGACTGACTGACTGACTGACTGACTGACTGAAGCAGCCAGTAAACAACTGCAGGATAAAAACAGGACTGAGCTCGTCAGTCTGTTACAAATGTGAGAAATCACCTCATTATGTCAGCTGAAGTTTGTTTATTTTGTTTGGTTTGTTGTTGCATCATAATGTCTTTATTATTTGTTTTGTAAATACGTTTGTTATCCACAGGTGGTGGCGAATAAAGGAGGGAAAAGAAAAAGCTGGAGGGAAAACATGACAGCAATAACCTGAACGCTCTCTAAGCGTTCAGGTGATGTTTACCTTTGTTTTCCTCACATCTGTCACTTCTGTAGTTTTTTGTTTTCATCAGTGTGTTGATGTTGTTGTTGTTGTTGTTGTTGTGTGTGACGGTCAAAGGAAACTGATGAACATTTAAAGTCAAAGTCAGAAGCAGAGACAATAAAACAGCTGCTGCTGTGACTCAGGTGAAACTGTTGCTTTGCAAGTCTGTCTGTTGTTGTGAACACAAACAAATGTTGACTCATATAACAGAAAAAAACATTAAAAGTGCAACAAAGCTGGAGCCTAACCTAAACCTGAGCCTGAACCTAAACCTGACCCTGACCCTGACCCTGAGCCTGAGCTCTGACCTCCTGAGCCTGAGCCTGAGCTGAGCCTGAGCCTGAGCTCCTGAGCCTCCTGACCCTGAGCCTGACTCCTGAGCCTGACCCTGAGCTCTGACCCTGAGCCTGGAGCCTGAGCCTGAGCCTGGAGCCTCCTGAGCCTGAGCCTGCAGCTCGGTTGGTGCAGCACCCCATGTACTGAGGTGTGTCATCCTCTCTCTGCCTCCTCTGCTCTTAAGCTGTTGCTGAAAAATAAATCTGCTGCTCAGGACAAGAAAAAATAAAGTAGTAAATGGAACATGACCGTGCAGATGTGTTGAAAACAGGTGGTACTGCAGTTGGTGCTTCAGGTCTCGTCTCATTCCTTCTCATCACACAGCTGTCTTGTTACGACCACCTGAAGATAATGGGATGGCGGGGGTGGTGGGGGTGGGGATGCACAGGCAGGAGTCGAACCCACAGCCGTGGAGGACTCATAGTTTTGGTATGGGTCAACGTCACACCAGCTGAGCTACCAGGACACTAGGACCACATGTTTTGAAGGACCTGAAGGGTTTTGGCCCATCTGAAGGTTTCTTTTCCAACAATAAGACCCTGAGAGGGTGGAGTCTGATCTGCACACCACTGACTGACCTCTGATAAATAAAGTTGTTTAGTCTCATATGGGACAGACTTGTCCCACAGAAAGAACACATACACATTCTGCTAAATGGGAAAAAAATCACCCTGCCTTGTTTGCATTTCTTTACACCAATCACAAAGGTCTTGGGTGGAGCTAAGTCAGGATGCAGCAACAGTGCTGCTGCAGAATTGTGTTGAGAGGAACTTGTTCTGGTGGAACATTCATACGTGAGTTCTGTAATTAAAATGACTACAACACTACAAAAGAAAAGTTAATGTAGACAGCGGGCCGCTGCATACATGACCAGTGGCAGGATTTCTACCCACAGTGTGAGTCAGACTAAAGTATATTTGATTCTTCCACTGGCAGAAATCCTGATCATGACATCCATAAACCGCTGCTGGATCATTTCCTGTTTGCTCTGCTCTGATCAGTTCCACATGGTCAATGATCAATCAAATATCGATCGCTGCAGTCGCTCTAACGCTCCTTCAACCATCAATAAAACAGTTTGTATCTCAAGAACAAAGATTTTAAATTTACGCTGAACAGACTGAGGACAGACAGACAGAGAGACAGAGAGACAGAGAGAGACAGACTGAGGACAGACAGAGAGACAGACAGACAGAGAGACAGAGAGAGAGAGAGACAGACTGAGGACAGAGACAGAGAGACAGACAGACAGAGAGACAGAGAGACAGACTGAGGACAGACAGACAGATAGAGAGACAAACAGAGAGCAGAGAGAGACAGAAGAGAGAGACAGACAGAGAAACAGACTGAGGACAGACAGAGAGACAGACTGAGGACAGACAGGACAGACAGAGAGACAGACTGAGGACAGACAGAGACAGAGAGAGACAGACAGAGAGACAGACAAGAGAGAGCAGACAGACAAGAGAGACAGACAGAGACAGACAGAGAGACAGACAGACAGAGAGACAAACAGAGAGACAGACAAGAGAGACAGACTGAGAGACAGACTGAGGACAGACAGACAGATAGACAAGAGAGACAGACACGTCAGGTCTGTTAGTGTCTCTGTTGGGAATTGTTCATTATTTTGTTCTGTTCTGTGATTGGACAGTTCAATCAGACAGTAACCCCCACCTCCTCTTCATCCACACACACACATCACACACACACACACACACACACACACACACACACACTCTCTCTCTCTCTCTTCTATTAAAGTCAGCAGCAGCCGAGAGCTCGATAATGAAATCTGTTCTCAGCAGAACCTCTGATCACTCCTCCTCCTCCCCTCCTCCTCCTCCTCCTCTTCATCTTCCTCTCCTCCTCCTCCTCCTCCTCTCCTCTCCTCTCCTCCTCTTCATCCTCTTCCTCTCCTCCTCTCCTCCTCTTCATCCTCTTCATCCTCCTCCTCTCCTCCTCTTCATCTTCCTCCTCCTCCTCCTCCTCCTCCTCCTCCTCTCCTCCTGCATCCTCTCTTCCTCTCCTCTCTCCACCTCTTCATTTTCCTCCTCTCCTCCTCTCCTCCTCTTCATCTTCCTCCTCTCCTCCTCCTCCTCCTCCTCTCTCCTCTCCACCTCTTCATCCTCCTCCTCCTCTCCTCTCCTCATCTCTCTCTCCTCCTCCTCCTCCTCCCTCCTCCTCCTCCCCTCCTCTCCTCTCCTCTTCATCCTCTTCTCTCCCTCCTCTCCTCCTCTCTCTCATCCTCTTCATCCTCCTCCTCTCCTCCTCTCCTCCTCTTCATCTTCCTCCCTCCTCCTCCTCCTCCTCCTCCTCCTCTGCACCTCTCCTCCTCTCCACCTCTTCATCCTCCTCCTCTCCTCCTCTCCTCCTCTTCATCCTCCTCCTCTCCTCCTCTCTCCTCTCATCTTCCTCCTCTCCTCCTCCTCCTCCTCCTCCCTCTCCTCTCCTCCTCTTCATCCTCCTCCTCTCCTCCTCTCTCCTCTCCTCCTCTTCATCCTCCTCCTCTCTCCTCCTCCTCCTCCTCCTCTCCTCTCCTCCTCTTCATCCTCCTCCTCTCTCTCCTCCTCTGCATCCTCTTCCTCTCCTCCTCCTCCACCTCTTCATCCTCCTCCTCTCCTCCTCTTCATCCTCCTCTCCTCCTCTCCTCCTCCTCTCTCCTCTCTCCTCCTCCTCCTCTCCTCTCCTCCTCTTCATCCTCCTCCTCTCCTCCTCTCCTCCTCTTCATCTTCCTCCTCCTCCTCCTCTCCTCTCCTCCTCTGCATCCTCTTCTCTCCTCCTCTCCACCTCTTCATCCTCCTCCTCTCCTCCTCTTCATCCTCCTCTCTCCTCCTCCTCCTCCTCTCCTCTCCTCCTCTTCATCCTCCTTCTCCTCCTCTCCTCCTCTCCTCCCCCTCACCCTGTAAACCTATAAGAAACATATATTCATCTTTTCATTAACAGAATTTAATTGGCAGCAGACAAAGACAAGAAACTTCAAAGCTTCAATTGATCGTCTGATGGAGAAATAAAAGAGGAAATTTCTGTCATTTCACTGCTTTGTCCCTTTTTTGTATTAAAGTTTAATACACACACACACACACACACACACACAGACAGAGCAGTTCAGTCAGGGATCATTAAAAGGTTAAAATCCTGCTGATGCTTTAGTGTGAAAACCATCAAAATATTTGGAAAAATATAAAATAATTCAGTGTTTGATGAAGGAAAACCTGCCAGACCTGTTAGAAACATCTACGCCTTCTGAATTATTAATGCTTTATAAGCACTCATAAACAGACACTGAGGCTTCATTCGTCCTCCTCCAGTTATCCAGCAGCTCCACATTCCTGCTGAGTCCTCAGGTCATGTGACTCTCAGCGTGTGATGTGTTTGAGGTCTGACCCTCAGCAGGACAACAGAGCGTTAATGAGCTGCTTCATCAACACAAACACTGCGGTCACACTCAGCAGGTGAAGGTCACACCTGATACATACACACAGTCACACACACTTCAGTCTCACCTTCAGAATGACTCTCACATATCCACTTCAGAAACATCTGTCCTGACTGCATATCTATATGTCCATCTGTACTGCACATACTATATGACCTGTAGTCAAACACATCCAGCTGTTGATTCTGTGTTCTTTGTACCTGCAGCACCTGTTCAGACTGTTTACGTCCTACAGAGGAGCTGTTACACTGTTCATACTGTAGAGAAGTAACTACTTACAAATACTCAAAATACTGTAATTAAGTAATTGGAGTATTTGTACTTTTATGAGTACATTTTCAAGTCTGTACTTTTACTTGTACTCAAGTATTCATTACAAGATGTAAGTACAAATAAAAAATAAATCAGTTAATATGAAACATGAAAAAAATCTTCCAAACTCTAAACCGTATTATGAATGTGAGGAAGAATAGACATCCGTCACCTGTTTACATGTTTACATGTTGAGCAGCTGACAGACGTCTCACTCTGCTGTTTATCTGTGTACCACACAGAGAAGCTTCCTGCTGCTGTGAGAGCAAAGTCTGCTGGGAGAACAGCTGCTCTGACTCTGCTTTACACAGAAAATTTAAACAGAGGAAGGAACTCATGTAGAGATGACTTCAATCAGCTGAAAACCAACCAATCAGCTGAGAGCACAGCTGCTGCTGCTGTGTCACAGAGAAAGATTTTAACGCTCGGTTTTTAGTCTGACTGCAGGTCTCCATTAGAGGACATGTCTCAGTCCTCCTACAGTTCATATAGAGATGAGTGTGACTGAAGAAAACGTCTACACACGTCACATTTAGAAAAGATCTCTGCAAATAAGTAAACAAGACAAACAGACAAAAACAAACTAACAAACAATATGGTCAAAGCCTCCAAGTCAAACTGATGAATACGATGCAGCCAGAATTTCTAAAATCTGTAATAAACATCCATCCATTTCCACAGCAGGCTGACAAACTCAGTCCAGACATGGCTGTCTGTTTTCTGCCTCTTATTAGTGCTGAGCTGTCAGCTGGGTGTTCCAAATGTTCCCGAGGTGTTCCCACAGCAGATATAAAATCTCTGCAGTGAGTTCTGGATCGACCCCGGCACCTTCTCCCAGTTGGACGTGTCCAGAAAATCTCAAGAGGAGGTCGTCCAAGAGGATCCTGATCAGATATTGAACCATCTCAGCTGGTTCCTTTCAACATGAAGGAGCAGCAATTCTACTCTGAGCTCCCTCTGGACATCTGAGCTCTTCACTCTGTCTCTGAGTCCAGACATGCGACAGAGGAAACTCAATTCAGATGCTTGTATCCACAACCTCCTCCTTTCAGTCACTGCCTTAAGCTCATGATCACAGGTGAGGGTTGGAACATGGATCAACTTCAGGCTCCGCTCCCTCTGAACATTGACCGTCCAGTCCAACATCCACATCACTGCTGATGCTGCACCAATCCATCTGTCCATCTCAGCCGCCATTTCACCATCAGTCATGAACAAGACCTCAAGATATTTGAACTACTTCTCTTGGGACTCACTCCAACTCACTCCCCACCAGGAAGAACTCTACTGTTCTCTATCAGAGAACCTTGTCCTCAGACTGCCCCAGGGTGTGCTAAAGGTCATGGTGTGATGAAGTCAACAGAACCAACTTTTCTATCAAATATCATGGAGTTATTATGTGGAATGAAAATGCATATATAATGGATTCATTTTGTCTTTGTCTATGTATAAAAAAGGCTTAGAAATGCTCTGCTGTTAAAAACATTTGGTTTTGTATTTTGCAGTGATTTTGTTTTGTTTGTATTTTGACTTTAGTGTATCTCTTGGTTGTGTTTTTCATATAAGCCTTTACATGTTTCCAGTGACACCTCACACATATTTTTGTCTTTCCTTTATGCATTTGTCTTTTTGTATTTTATATGTCTGAAAAACAAATGAAAACCTAAAAAACATATCATCTGGAAGACACAAAGACACAAATGTGAGATTCCTGAACCAGACACTTGCCTCATCCCAGCTGAGTCTTGAGATCCACGAAGATCACAAACAGGATCAGAGACAAGGGACAGCCTTGGACGAGTCCAACACCCCCTGAGAACATGTTTGATTTTGTGCCTAGGACATGGACACAGCTCTCACTTTGATTATAAAAGGACCGGATGGTTCATACCTCATACTCATGCAGTACCCTCCACAGGATCCCCCAAGGAACATGGTCGAAGGCCTTCTCCAAGTCCATAAAAAACATGTAGACTGGATGGTCAAACGTCCATAATCCCCCAGTAACCCTGCAAGGGTGACAAGCTGGTCTACTGTTCCACAACCAGGACAGAATCTACATTGTTCCTCCTGAATCTGAGGTCCTACATGTGGTTGGAGCCTCCTTTTGGCACCCTGTAGTAAACTTTCCTAGGGAGGCTGAGCAGTGTGATGCCCCGATAAATGGAGCACTCCCTCTGGTACCCCTTTTGAAAAAAAAGACTCCACAGGTCCTATCCTCAATCCGCAAGAGACACTGAACAGACATATCTGTCAAGAGCGCCCAACACTCTGTCTCCTCCACAGAGGATGTGTTGATGGAGTTCAACGTGTTCCACAAAGTGTTTATTCCACCATCCGACAGTATCCCCAGTCAGGATCAGCAGTTCTCCTCCCCGGCTGAATGCAGCTTGATCCAAATCCTGTTCTCCCCTCCTGAGTTATTGGATGGTTTTCCAGAACTTCCTTGAGGCCAACTGAAAGTCCTCCATAGCCTCCCAAACTTCTCTCACACCCAGGTTTTTGTTTCAGTGACTGAAGCTGCAGCTCTTCTGTCCTCCTGATACCTGTCTGCTGCTTCAGAAAACCTCTGGACTAACCAAAAAAAGCCTCCTTCTTCAGCTTGATGGCTTCCTTCACTGCTGGAGTCCACAGCCTTCTGACCACAGCTCTTACCAGTCACCTCTTAACATGGACAACTCTGATTTCATGTCTGTAGCCTCGTGTCTGTAGCCTCCCCTGAGGCAAGGTGGCTGCTCCATGTGGTCTCCTCAGGCTGTGCCCAGCTGAGCTCCATGGAGCAATGCCCGGCCACCAGATGGCGAGCTCCCCTCCCATCGATGATCAAACAGAGCTCTTGTTCTTTGTAGCCTTTGTTCTCACGTGTCCATCAGAAGGACGACCAATCATTTAACATCAGCGACACACAGCCAGTGTGTGTTCATGTGCAGAAAGAAAGTGAAGCAGCCTTCAGTCAGAGAGTGGGAGTGACAGCAGGATAATCCTCCTCTGATCAAAGAGTTTCTAAACAGGAAAGAAATATTTGTGTTTGTGAAGGTTTTCACTTCATCAGAAAAACATCCAGCAGCTCAAAGTCACACTGGATTTATTTCACACTCAAACACAACAACACAACAACGACGACGAGAAGTGAGTCACTGAGAGGAAACAGACTGTCAACAGTGCTGCAGGATTTCACACTGCAGATGAAAATAAAACAACAACAAACCGCAGCGAGCTCTCTGGGGAAATAATATAATATGAGAACATCACTCTGATGTAACTGGGAAGAAATCAAAACATTTAAGGTTTCGATCGGCAGGCACACGGTTTATTCTCAACAAACGAACTCAAGTGTTTTCTATCTGTGTGTCCCTCTCAGGTAGTTTCCTCACACAGAGTTCAGCTGAGTGATGACAGAGCAATACCTGCACAGCTGATCAGCTGCAGGTTGTCGATGTAATGAGATGTTTAGGTCGTTACTGCAAAAACAAGCTGAACAGATTTATATAATTCAGCTCTTATGTCATTTCCTACAGAGCCTGTACCTGTTGAGGCTCAGAGCCAACAAGATCAAGGCTGATAACAAGGACAACAACCAGAACAAACACGGCATCACAGTTCAACACACGCAACAAGGTCAACAAGGTCAAAAGATCAACATGATCTACAACAGAATCAACAGTGACAATATAATGGCAACATTGACAGTAAGGTCAACAACAAGGTCAACAACAAGATCGACAACAAGATCAATAGCAAGTTGACAACAAGAGTGATGACAAAATCAACAACAAGATCAACAAGGTCCAACACAAGGACAACAATGGGATCAAAAACAGCATCAACAACAATGTCAACAACATCAATAGGGTCAACAAGGTCACAAGATCAACATGGCCTATGATAACATTAACAACAAGGCTGATGTCAAGTTCGACAACAAGATCTACAAATTCAATGACAATATTGACAACAAGGTTGACAACGAGATCAACAAGGAGATAAACAACAAGGTTGATGACAACACTGATGACAACAAGGAAGACAACAAGATGGACAAAAAGGTCGATGACAAGGAAGACAAGATCACCATCAAGGTCAATGACCATAACAAGGAAAAGATTGATGACAAGCTCAACAACAAGATAAACGACAAACTCATTAACAACAACAAGGCTGACAACAAAATCAACATTAAGTACAGTGAGCAGGGGTCTGAATTACACAGCAGGTTCAATGTATTCAGGATATTTTTTGGTGATCTGGCTTCACTAAACCTAACAAAGGCAATAAGCGGACACACAAAGCTAGTTATCAACTCTGTAAGTCAACATAGGATTTAAGGGCAGCATATTTTTCAAATGACATGCAAACTGTAATATTTGACAAGTAATAAAGAAGAAGGTGATCATAACCATCATAATCCAGACTGAAATAAACACTCATGCAGCTGCCACATGCAGAAAGGACAGACTGCAAAAGAAAAACAAATTGCAGACTATGTGAATAATAATAATAATAATAATAATAATAATAATAATAATAATAATAATACATGTATTCTATAGAACGCTTTTCAGGATCCTCTGAGACACTTTACATCAGTTAAAATGATCAAAGAAAATGACATATTAAAACATAAACATATAGCACACAACATTAATAACACGTTAAAACTAACAACAATAACAGTGAAATGTATAAATTAATAGTCTTCTCACTGCATCCACAAAAAGCTCTTATGTGCTCCCAGCTGCTGTTTTCAGCTGGAGAAAACTCTTTGGAGACAGGACCTTAAAATAAAACTAAATACAACATCACCATGAAGGTCAACAACAAGATCAACAATCAAACTGACCACAAGGTTGACAACAAGATCACTAGCGAGGTCAACAAGGTCAACAACAAGATTGACGACCAAACTGACTACAAGGTTAAACAAAATCACCAACAAGGTCAACAAGGTCAACAGGGTTGACAACAAGATTGATAACCAAACTCACCACAAGTTTGACAACAAGGTCACCAACAAGGTCAAAAATAAGATCAGCAACCAAACTGACCACAAGGTTGACAAGATCACCAACAAGGTCAACAACAAAAACAACAATCAAATTGACCACAAGGTTGACAACAAGATCACCATCAAGGTCAACAACAAGATCGACAACAAGGTCCATGTTAAGAAGTACAACAAGATTAATGACAAGATTGATGAGAATATCAACAATAACAGCAACGACACGTTAGACAACAAGACTGCCGAGAAGGTCAACAATAAGCTCAACAAGAAGGTCAGCAAAATCGACAGCAAGCTCAATGACAATATTGACGATAAGACAAGACATTGATCAAAGACAAGAATAACAATGAAGTTGACAACAATGCTGATGACAAGGTCGATGATCAATTTGATGACAATGTCAATAACAAGGTTGACAACAAGAGCAAGTTCAATAACAAGATCAACAACACAAGTGATAACAAGATTGATGACAAGGTCAACAAAAAAGGTCAATAAGACCAACAACAAGCTGAAGGTTATCGAAGTCAAGATCGATGACAAGATCAATGCCAAGGTCGGTGGTGTCCTGGTAGCTCAGTTGGTTCAGTGTTCGCTCCATGCAGCGAGGCTCTGAGTCCTCTGCAACAAGATCACCAACAAGATCAACAAGGGCCACAACAAGATCAAGGACGAGGTCAACAAGAAGGTCAAGAAGGTCCACAACAAGACTGATAACAAGATTGATGACAATAACAACAACAGGTTAGACAACAAGATTGATGACTAGGCCAACAAGACGGTCCACAAGAGGGTCAATAAGATCAACAACAAGCTCAATGACAATTTTGAGGATAAGATTGATGACAAGATCGATGATGATTTTCTTGCTGTTCGGACACATTTCCCTCCTCCATCTTTTCAATAATTGATCAATCTGTTGATCATTTTCTGTTTGATGTGGATAAAATTAAATGTTCAGTCATGTTGATTTTCTTTCATTTAAATTAAAGCATGAGATGTTCTGTGCAGAACGAGAGAGAACACTGAGACAAGGAGAACCCAGGTAAGGTTGTTAGTATTCACTCAGTGAGTCTCACTTATAAAACTGAACTGCTTTAGTTTTTATACTGAATATAAATATTTTCTGTTATCTGTTGGAAATGTTTCTTACTGACTGACGTCTGAGAGCCTGAAGGCAGCTCACGGCTCTGTGTGTGTTTGCATTTGTGTGTGTATGTGTGTGAACTTGTGAAAGTGAATTGAATTTATTACAAACTGGAAGCTGCTGGTTTGTCCCACAGGACGTGAACACATCGTCACTACACGGCAGTCCAGTGTGTGTGTGTATGTGTGTGTGTGTGTGTGTGTGTGTGTGTGTGTGTGTGTGTGTGTGCGCGCGGGTCTCCAGCTGGCCTGGATCAGCTGATATGTTATCAGTAGTCTGTTTATCAGCCTGCAGAGACTGAAGCGTCAGCAGCTAATTATCAGCTCGTTAAGTCTCGTTAGGGGGGAGTCTTAATGAGATTCTGGACTCAGTCTGACGGCTCATTTAGACATTCACTAAAACTGGAACATCATCACAGCGTCCTGCTCTATTGATAAAAGGTCAGAGGTCACCTCCAAGAGTGCACAGCTGTATCTGCCTCATTAAGTCATGATAAAGTTTCCAGTAATTTGTCCTTAATTAAAGGAAAATAGAGACAATTCATTCCAGTTAATCACCAGAGTTAGTCTCAGGTCAACTTTTCCAAAATTACAAACAGTTCTTTTCATGAAGTTATTTAGAAGTTAGAATTCTGGTTTCTGATTGGTTGGAAGGTATGGATTAACATGAATGTGTCAGTCATTAGTTAAAGGGGGTGGAGCTACAGATCCTGGAGTTATTTGAGTAACCACAAACAACTGAACAAATAGAAACAGAGAAACATGAAAAATATTCAGGATGTCTGAACGAACCAGTGATTAGACAGAGAGGCCTGCTGGACTTCGACAAGGTTCAGGGTGGAAACACACAGCGACTATGGAAACATGTAAACTCATGTGACACACTGTTCAGTGCAATCACAACAACAGAAGAAATCAATGCCATAAGCACCAGTGTTGGGCACGTTACTTTGAAAAAGTAATTAGTTATAGTTACTAGTTACTTCTCCCAAAAAGTAACTGAGTTAATAACTGAATTACTCCACTATAAAAGTAATTAGTTACCAGGGAAAGTAACTATTGCGTTACTTTTTTTTTTTTTTAATCCAGCTTTTGCTGCTTGGACGGCGTGGCTCTGTGTCCTTCTTTGTTAGCGGAGCTCACGTTAACAGCACCTGGCCTGCTATCATCATTACCGGTGTCAACAGTGTTTTTGGCCACTAGTTTAGTAGAAGCGTGTGCCGTCGAGAAGTGCTTCATTAAATTGGAGTTGCTTACACCGGACGTGGACAAACTCTTTGCTCTGGGACATAATGTACACTCAACATGTACATTTTTACCTTTTACCTCGATGAGATCAAAGTAGTGCCTGTATTTCCACCTCGAAAACGCCGTCTTTCCCTGCGACTCCGGACTCGCTATCTCTGATAGTTTGTGTGTGTGCGCTGCTATGTGCTGGGTTTGTGTGTAAACACCCGCCCACCTGATGTCTCTAGTTGGCTTAACATGAAATCTTACTCTACCTTAGCCAATCATCATTACTTAGGCGGTTATCTCGCCCCTCCCCTCCCCCCTCACCAAAGGGAAAAAAACACACACATTTGCAGCTCCTGTGTCTGTGTGAGCCAAGTCGGATGACAGCTTCAGTGAGTAGCTTCAGTAACGCGCAGTAACGGCGTGTTGGTAACGGTAACAGCGTTGTAACGATAGAAAAAGTAATTAGTTAGATTACCCGTTACCGAAAAAAGTAACGCCGTTAGTAACGGCGTTTTATTTTAACGCCGTTATTCCCATCACTGATAAGCACACAATTACAACACTGAGGCAACTCACCGCTCAAGACTCTAGAGATCAATAATATGCTGACAAAAACATAGACTCTATAGATCCATGTTTAAAAGAGAAAACTGAGATCAAAATGACTCATATGCTGCAGCAATTAATCAATTATAATTGACAAGTAATCAGTTATTAAATTAATTGACCACTATGCTGATAATCAATTAATCAGTTTGAGTCATTTTTAATTAAAAAAAAAAAGTTCAAATTCTCTGATTTCAGCTTCTTAAATGTGAATATTTTCTGGTTTCTTTCCTCCTCTCTGACAGTAAACTGATGATCTTTGAGACATTTGAGGACGACATCTTGGACTCTGATCAACATTTTATGGACCAAACAACTGATTGATTTGTGGAGAAAAGGATCAAAGTACATCCATGTGCTCCACATGTTTCAACCTATTTATCAAGTCTTTCTTGTAATGATTATTTTCATTGTTAATCAATCTGATGATCATTTTTTTGATTACTCAATTGGTTGGTTGGTCTATAAAAAGTCAGAAAATGAGAAATCAGAAAAAAAATGACTTCTAATTTCACTTTTAATTTATTTACATTTAAGGAGACTTTTTTGTCTTAAAAAAAATCTCACATGATTAATCAATTATCAAAACAGTTGTTGATTAATTTAATAATCAATTACTAATCAACTCTTTTAGCAGCTGATGAGCTTCATTAACTCTCTCAGGACTGAAGGAAGCTCAGATTCGTTCAGTTCAGGATGATTGATGAACGCCTCTGTCAGCACGTCGATCAATTCTGAGAATACTGATGCTGGAGGAGAAACGTTACAGAACATACAAGGTTCTTACATCAAACAATAAAGAATGCACAGTGCTGACACAGCTGACTGCTGGACTGGCTTTACTGGTCATTGCTGTCATCATTAGTGGACCCAGTAGTGTTACTGGTTAACTCACTCTGAAACTGTTTGAAAGTTACTGTGTTCTTGTTCACTGTGAGCAGAGCTGGGAAGGAAATAAGTACAAATACTTAGTTATGGTACTTCAGTAGAGTTCTCAGGTATCTGTACTTTACTTGAGTATTTATTTTTCTACATCTGAACATAAATATCTGAACTTTCTCCTCCTCACATTTTCTAAACAGCCTCGTTAGTTTGAATGACTCTGAGGTGAATTATTGATTATTGTTATTTTGCATCATCATGCGCCGCCTTCAAACATCCAGACTGATTTCAACCTGAATGAACGAAACAATAAGACACAGAAAAGACATCAGAGGACATCACACAGGACAGACGGGACGAAACAGAAAAGACAAAACAAGACATAATAAGATGTTATGAGAGTAGAGAGATACACCAAGACAAAAAAGACATGACAAAACAAAAAAAGACAAAAAAAAAAAAAAAAAGGACAGCCGTCAGAATGTGAGACAGTCAGAGAGGGAGACTCTTTGGTGGAGAAAAGTTGAGGGTCAGTTGTCTTTTCACAGAAACAGTCAGTAGAAATGTCCTTCAGAGGACGACTTTTTACTTTTATACTCTGAGGACTTTTCAGAGCCTGAACCTTTAAACTTTTACTGCAGTAAACAAGTTGAATCAGAACTTCTACTGTTACTTCTACTGCAGTAAAGACTGTGAGTCAAAAATCAGGACAGCAGCTCACTGTGAAGGACAGTTGGACAGACATATGAATAAACTCTGTCCCATCCTCTCCGTGTTCATGTGTGTGACATATTCAGCTCTGTGACACCAGTCTGCAGCAGCCCTGTGTCTTTGGGGTTTGTAGTTTTTTTCTGTGGGTTTGTAGTATTAGATAAAACTGCTCTCATGTTGTCTTTGCTCAGAAGTTTCAGTGGACGAACAGGTCTTCACTTTGATAGAAAATGTTTGGATGAATTCATGTCTGGCTTGTGATTGGCTGCAGCCTGTTTCATCACCAGGGATTGTGGCAGCTCATTGGTGCATGAGGAGCTGCGAGCTGCAGTATTTTTAGTGTTTGTGTCTCTGTCAGGTGTTTGTGTTGAAGCCTCAGAGGTGAAATAAAAGCAGTGAGACCTGCTGAGGTCAAACAAAAAGAGACGAATGAGGCATGATGGGAAACTAATCTGCCCGCCGCTGCTCGTCTTCACAGAGGGGATTAACAGATTCACCGTCAGGCTGAATTTAACTCTGACAACAGCAGAGAGGAGAAATCCCTCCGATTCACACAGAAACACCAGCAGGATTACCGTCTGCTGCTGCTGCTCGCATCACCAATATTATTATTGATCGGCTGCACTTGCTGTGATGTCATCACCAGTCAGAGTGTTCAGGTCCATACAACATATTTGGACCTATTTTTCAATCTTTGTCTTATTGACCTCTATAATCTTTCCTGTAATGATTATTTTCATTATTGATGAATCTAACCATCATTTCCTCCAATCATCAATCAGTTGTTTAGTCCACAAAATGTCAGAAAATATTGATCAGAGTCCAAGATGACGTCCTCAAATGTCTCGTTTTGTCCACAACTCAAAGATCATCAGTTTACTGTCAGAGAGGAAAGAAACCAGAAAATATTCACATTAAAGAAACTGAAATCAGAGAATTTAGACTGTTTTTTTAAATTAAAAAATAACTCAGGCTGATTATTGATTATCATAATTTTTGCTGATTAACTTATTAATCAATTAATTAATTAATTGATTGTTTGATCAATAGTTGCAGCTGTAGTTTAAACAGCCTACTATTTTGCACCTCATTTTATAGAAAAATCATATATGAAATAAGTTACAGCAGATAATTGATTCCATTATTCCACCACAATCACAAACACACTGTTAAATTATTAATTTAAAGTATAAATGGAAATATTTATATGTGTATTTATAAATCATTATAATGATGGTGAACACTTTATAATAATTTATAATAATTTAATTTCTTGTCTTATAATCTGTTATAATCTGAGGTGGTTGATGTAACGCAGAGATTATATCTATAAACTGTTTTATTGACCAGGTGAAAGAAAAAGAATAATCTAATAAAATTTTTCCAAAACAAAAGAACAGTATTTTTGTTTTTGTTCCTAAAAGAGAAACTATTGTGATGAATGAATTTTCATACATGCCTAACAAATATAATGGAGAGGAAATATGTACAGTAACAATTGGACGTATCTCATTCAGTGTTTTTTCTTTCTTATTTTTCTAAACTGCAGATATCAAAACTATGAAATATGAAATTATGTAGTGAAAAACAAGATAAAATATGTTTTTGGTTTTAAAGAGACTAAAATAAAAAAGTGTGTTCTGCACTGATAAACATTTAATAACATGGTTGGTCTCAAAAAAATAAAGAACAAAAATTAAATAATGTAAATAATATTAAAAAATGTTTGAAAAAGGTCCAATAAACAAACTTATTGGCTCGAATAAATGATAAAGTTTGGAACTAATTGTTCATTCAACACATGGATGTATATATGATGCACTGTGGTGTAACTGACTGTCTCTGTTTTTTGTTTGTTTGTTTGTTTGTTTTTTGTTTTATGTGTGTGTTGCTTTGTTCTGTTTTCCCCTTTTGGGATGTTTGTCTGAAAATATAGAAAAAATAATAAGACTTTTATCTGTAAGTAATTTATTTTACATGAACACCTGCAAAAAGTAATACAATAACAAAAGTCGTAAATGTCCTGCAGGTATGTAACTGGTCATATTTTATACTGAAGCACCTTGAAGTTATAATTCATTATTATTATTAACATTCATTATTAAGCAGCTCTGCAGGCTGAGGAGTAGAGGAGAGGAGTGAGGAGTGGGAGACGGTGCCGTTGAGACGGGAGGTGAACCGACCCAGCAGATATTCTTCTGTGTGAAAGTTTTCCAGGATGTATCCTGTCAGCATCAGGTTCTGAGCGCAGCACACAAACCTTTCTGTCCTCGGGTCGAGACGGTGTCCTGCTCAGATAGAACATCACTGTATGTTATAGATCATAACTGTTTTTCTGGATTCTGATAAACACACAGACACAAACACTCCAGCTGCTCCAGCTGTCATGTGACTGATCTGTTAAAGACGATCTGACAGCTGTGATCCCGTCCTGTCTGCTCTTTGCAGGTCTGTTGAGATTTACTGGCCTTTAGAATCATAATAATAATAATTCATTTTTCTTTATTAGTGAGGTTATAGATGCGTACAAGGCTGTTTGATATTAATGACAGTTGTTTTTTCATTGTGAAGATGTGTGTGTGTACACCTCAGCCAAGTATGAGACACACAAACAAATGCTGTTAACTTTGATGTTTACACTTTATTTCTGATAGAAAATATGTTCAAAGGACACTTTGAACTTTGAGCATTAATCCACACTCCTGTGTGGAGAAATGACTGAACGTAAATGAAGGTGTTTTGTGATTGTGGAGACGTGTGTGTGTGTGTGTGTGTGTGTGTGTGTGTGTGTGTGTGTGTCTGTGTGTGCCACGCCTTTATTTTGCCTTCATTTTCAGAGCTCCAGCCCATGGCCACACAAACCAGGTGAAAATTCATTTGTTATCTTGCAGATATGGCAAAAACGGCAACTGGACCGGTGTAAGATAACAAATCCACCTGCGTCACTGGCGTATCTGCTTTGCGCCGGGTGTAAGATAGCACCCTCACTTCAATATGTTCTCCTGTGTTCTTTACAACCTGTACCTGCAGACACACACAATAATTCAAAACCTTGTGGTTATCCCTCTGTCCTTCTCTGTTTTGCGACCGAAGCTGTGACCAAGGCACATTCTCCCAGTCATTGCATCACTCACCACGTGGAAGTGTGCCGTAATTCACCCTGCTGTCTCCTGCTGGGTAATAACCTGTTCTTATGTGTTTTCATGCTCATATGACCTGTATAATTATATTTGCTATTTGCAAAGTTAAACTTTTGTTGCAAAACACTTGTGTTGGTTGAAGGGAAACATTTACGAAAATGCAGATAATTTTACCCTGACATATATTTGAAGTTTAAGAAGCTGCTGTGATGTTGTATCTGGTGATAAAATGTGTTGATAGTGTTTTTTTTATGTAAAACTGAAGTGTAGCGGGACGATCAGCTGCCTGGATCAGTCAGTCTTGTCTTGGTGAGAAGGTAACATCTATTCAGCCTCCAGACTGTGAACTGAAATCTTCTTTTTCTTTGAAAGGGATCTGAGTTATTGAAAACAGAGCAGCTGTCTCCCAGCAGACCCCTCAGCTCTGCCCACCATGTGACCTGCTGTCATTAAAGACAGGACAGAGCTCAGGATCAGCCAATCAGAGACTGCTGACAGTCTGTTGATGCTTTAAGAAGCTCCTGAAGGCACTCTGATTCTCTGATTTTATTTTTGTCTGACTCTGTAGTTAAATTAATTATTATTTTAATGTTGTATTAATTTCACAACATCTGTTATCACATAAATGCTTAAAAATCAGCTGTTCTTGAGAACTGGGACAAATCATGTCCTACTCCTGTCTCACTTCCTGGTTTAAAAAAGGCATGAATGCTGCTCAAACTCTGGTAAACTTTATATTTTTAGACAAATTCATTCAATAATATTTCTATCAGATGTGTCTCAGCCATAACATGTCGACTCTGTAGTCCTTCTAAATCAAAGATCAATAAGAATTATAGTTTAGAAATTTTGATGAACATTGAGACTCTGAGATAATGAAATGGCTGCTCACTACAATGATGCTGTGAAATGAAAACATGGAACATTTTGTCGACTCCATCAGATTTTTTTTTTCTATCTGACAGAATCGACGTCTACATTTAATAAAACATTTAATCTGCAGGAGGTTTAACAGACAAGAGTTTGATCTTTAAAATAGATTTTACTGTAGAACTGAAAAGTAAAAATCAAAACACCCTCAGAATTCTTTGTAAATGAAATAAATGAAAAAATTGTTCTCTCTGTGCTCGTCTCTTCATGTCTGTCTATGTTGTGAAAGTTCAACTGTCAGTGACCTTCACAACCCCACCTGTGGTCCACCTCACATCATCATCATCATCATCGCCATCTCCATGTTTACACGTGTTTTGCTGCAGTGACCCAATGATGCCACGCTGTGATCTGATTGGTGGAGGAGCTGATCTGCATCAGAAAGAGGCTGAAGCTGCTCCCAGCTGGGACTGTTTTATTTAATGATGATGATGATGAGGAGGAAGACGAGGAGAAGAAGAAACAACACTGATCAACAACCTGCCTGAATCCACACGCTGTCACCATGGTGATCAATACATCCATCAGTTATTGATCAAGATGATCAGGTGGTTTGTTTGGATCAAATAGTTACCTGTTGACATTTGCACCCTGAGTTCTGTTTGCCAGGTGAACCCAATCACTGTCCTGCAGGTTTACTTTAAAAATGTAATCTGATACAGTTACTAATTACCTGTTAAATGTAGTCAGCTCAAGTATCACAATATTAAATTATTAATTACATTTTTATTAATTATTGCAATTCTTTAGACTGGCAGCAAATAATGATTATTTTCCTCATCGATTAATCAGTCGATTATTTTTTCCAACAATAAATTGGTTATTTAGTGGAGGTGAAACATTAAAAATTAACCCAGTCACAATCTTATCAACTGAAAAATATTTTACCTGTATTTGTTATTTATATTTTATATTTTATTCCAATTGCTCAATCTGGTGATAATTTTTCCATTAATCAATCACTTGTTTGGATCATAAAATGTCAGAAAATGTTGATCAAAGTCCAAGATGATGTCCTCAAATGTCTTTTTTTGTCTACAACTTAAAGATAGTCAGTTTACTGTCAGATCTGTCGATCATCCTGATCCAGATCCTGATGCTGATTGGACACCAGTCCGCCTCAGTCACAGGATTAACTCACTTATTGTTCTGTGGACGTGAAATCAGGCTGCAGCTTTAACTGGATTCTTATCATCTCATCAATACACATCCAGGCTTTTACTCTGAAAGTCTCCAGCTGGAAGTGCTGCACTTTCTGGGTCAATCAAACCTGACAACAACCTTTCTACTGAAAAGACTAACACTTCCTGTTCTCAAGTTTTACAGCAAGGCATTTTTCCCAGGACATGTTTTTAATAACCTGTTGAACTTGAACACATCATCTTCATCATCCAGCTGTTGAACTTGAACACATCATCATCATCATCCAGCTGTTGAACTTGAACACATCATCTTCATCATCCAGCTGTTGAACTTGAACACATCTTCATCATCCAGCTGTTGAACTTGAACACATCATCTTCATCATCCTCTTGTCTTTTTATTAAACTAAAAAACATCACAGATCAAACACTGATATTTTTCTTTAAAGGAATAGTTGAACTTTCCCTCAGTGTCTCGTCCCCCTGTTCTGATGTGAGGATGATGAAGATCTCCAGTTCATAAAACTCTCCTGGAGCTTCAGCAGAAAACTGAACTGCAGCCAAATCCAGAACAACTGAAGTGAACAGTGACCAGTTTTAAAAAGTGAAAAAAGAACACAAAAAACACCCAGAACGTCTCCATGCTGCTTGTGTGCTGTGATCCAAGTGTCCGTAAGCCGTGACATTAAAATTTGACCCAAAAAGACGTCATTTCCACCATGTTTGAAGCGGGTCACAGGCTCTGGACCAGGCGGCGCGACTGCAGCAAAGAAATGATGTTCCTCTTCTATGTCAAAGTCCTCGGACATTTTCTTCTTTGTTGAAAGTTTGTGAAGTCAACTGTGCGCGTAAGAAGTCAGTGTTTCTGAGCAGATCTCTCTCTGTTGTCTGAGTCTCTTCCATGTAAACACAGAAGTAGGTATACATCTCATTATATCTCGTGTCGCGCCGCTTGGTCCTTCCTACAGTCAGTTTGTAACACGTTATAAATCTATGAATCTAATTAATCTATTATTAACCCGATATTAACTTATATTTATATATACTTGTTATTAACCTTTGATTAAGTTGATATTAACTTAATATCTGTTATGAACCCATTATTAATCTTTATCTGACATTAATCTATTGTTCACCTGTTATTAATCTGTTGGTAAATTATTATCTCCTCTGGCTGCAACTAATATTTATTTTTATTAGTTATTAATCTGTTGACTATTTTCTAAATCAATCACTTAATTAATACTGTCACAATCTCATTATTTGATTTTTCAAGTCTTTCCTGTAAAGATTTTTTCATTATTTATTGATCTTTAATTATCATTTTCTTTATCAATCAATTAGTTGTTTGGTTCATAAAATGTCAATCAGTTTCCCAAAGTCAAAGATGATGAAAGTTTTCACATTTAAGAAGCTGAATCAGAAGATTTTCACTTTTCATTCTCAAAAATGACTCAAACCAGCTCAAATCAACTCAATCAATCAATCAATCAATCAATCAATCAATCAACTGAGACTCATCTGTGTCTCTGTGTAAACAAAGTATCAGACCAGCTGACACACACAGAGCTGATGGTCCACTCGCCCCTCTCTCCTCCAACAACAAAATGCTTCAATCAATCAGCTGACAGATCAAAACCTCCAGACCTGAAACCGGATCTGGTTTATAATCAGCTGATTCATTTGTATCGATCAAGAAACAAACGGTTAATCAATATTAATCAATATTAACATTCATTAAGAAACGCGTTTGAAGTTCACTTGTTCGATGGAGATACGAGGTCTCCAGACTGACCCAGTTCGAGTCTCTGTAGTGGACTACACGGACCAGGACCACAATCAGACCCACAGAGACCAGACACACACACACACACACACACACACACACACACACACACACACACACACATAGTAACAGGTCTCCACGTGAACCAGGTCAAGGTCAAAGGATCCCGGACCGGGACGGACCACATGAGTCGGGTGTGAGCAGTGAGTCGGGTTTGAGCGAGTCTGAGCGGATTCGGGTCTTACCTGCGTGCGGAGAGGCTCCTCGTGCTCAAACACGCTGAGAAACGGATCTGGAGGACCCGGGCCATCAGATCCACCTGTAGCAGCTCGTCCGGGTCTGAGGGAAAGCCAGGACCGCCTGGACCCCTGAACCACCACGCCCTGACACAGGACCCGGATCAGGGACTGCGGGTCTGCGGAGACCGGTTGACGGAGACCACCCAGACTCAGGTTGTAGGGTAGAAAGTTCTGGTCCGCGTCCCGCTCCCAGTCCAGGTCTGAGTCCCGGTCCCGGTTCAGAGCGGCGGTCGCTCGGCTCAGAGCCTCCACGCGCGCTGCGCTGCGCCGAAGAAGAGCCCTGACCGGACCCGGTGTCCGATCTGAGCCAGCAGGCTGCAAGGCTCCGGATGGAGCAGAACCAGGGAGGAGGGGACCAGGAGCACCAGGAGCAGGACTATCAGAGTCCGGGACCGGGACCAGGAGGAGCTGAGAGACATCCTGCCGCGCGCTCTGCATCGCTCCCGCTCTGCCGCTTGTGCGTGTCTGCCGCTCCTCTCCTTCAGCCGGCTGCTCTCCTGCTGAGGGGGTTCAAAATCAGGAGGAGGTGCAGAGGAGATCCGGATCCTGACAGGAGGAGAGAGAGAGAGAGAGAGAGAGAGACAGAGAGAGAGAGAGAGAGAGAGAGAGAGAGAGAGAGAGAGAGAGAGAGAGAGGTGAGGAGGAGAGGAGGAGGTGGAGGAGACACAAAACAGAGAGGAGAACCAGGAGGAGGAGGAGGAGGAGGAGGAGGAAGAGGAAGAAGACTCCTGCTGTGAGACACAAACTGAGAGCTCAGTGTGTTTATTGACACGTTACATTCATCATGTTAATGATCACTGATAATCAATAATTAATAACAGACAGATTGTAACAGGCTGAACAAACGTTCATCGGCTGCAGGTTTGAAGAGTAACAGATTACATGTAACAGGATATGTAATCTGAATAGAAAAAGGTTTCACTTGAAAATATGTAATCAGATTACAGTTACATTTAGAGCTCCCAGTTCATGACCCAGACCTCTACAGTGAGAAACGATCTTTAAATCAATCAATCAATCAGCTGATCTGAGGAAAACCATGATCATGTTTGTGTTTGTCAACACTTTAAAATCCAAATAAGTTAAAATAATAATAAGTTAATAAACTATATACAAATAAACAGAAGCTATCAGTTGACACAGGTTTGTTTTTGTTTTTTGAGGTTATCAGTTTAAATAAAGTAAGTGATAACAGTTAAATTAATTATTGATTAAACCAACTCAAATAGTTTCAGTTAATGTAACTCATTATTTTCACACTGAAAACAAAACAAAAGAACAACTTTTTTAAAAATTTGAGTTTTGAAAAACTTTTACCAACTAAAAGTTTTGTTGAGATCATTACTTTTCTTCTTTAATTCACTTTTCTATTTCTGATTAACTTGAATCTTTCAGTTTTAGGAACAAAAAAAGTATATTTTAAAAATGTTGAGTAAACTCTAAAATCTATTGAAGCCAAATTATGAGAATTCTCAACTTTTTTTTCACTTACTACATTTAATTGATGTGAGAATTTGGTTTTCCAGTTTATATATGTAGATTTTTGTTTGTCTTATTTTTATTTTTCATTTTTATGTTTGTTTTGTATTTTAAACTCATGCAGCACTCGTTTCAAAAATGCTTTATAAATAAAGTTGATATTGATAAATTATGGACAACAGCTGGACAAACTAATAAAGGTAACAACAAATATACACTTAGAGCTGCAACCATTGATCGATCATTGATCAACTATTGAATTAATCTGCATCTATTTGGATAATTGATTAATAATTTTGGATAATTTTTAATTAAAAGTACAAATCTGATTTCATCTTAAATCAGATTTTTATTTATTTATTTATTTATTTTTATGTTATTTTATCTAAATGGGACTTTGATCAACATTTTATGACATTTTATGAACCAAACAACTGATTGATTAATGGAACAATTATTGCCAGATTGATCACTAGTAGAAGACAGGTGATGATGAGGACAGGTAATGAAGAGGACATTGGTGAAGAGGACAGGTGATGGAGAGGATAGGTGATGAAGAGGACATGTGATGAAGAGGACATTGGTGAAGAGGACAGGTGATGAAGAGGACATGTGATGAAGAGGACAGGTCATGAAGAGGACATGTGATGAAGAGGACAGGTGATGAAGAGGACATGTGATGAAGAGGACAGGTGATGAAGAGGACAGGTGATGAAGAGGACAGGGTGAAGAGGACAACACAGACAGATGTTTGGATGTTGACAATGGAGGTTTAACATGTTATTTATTCATGTGTGTCAATAATCTCATGGGGCGAAACGACCAACAGGAAAATAAAATCATCCAACTACACTAAATACTACAGCTGGATGTTAGTAGAACGTTTGCAGAACGTTTGCAGAACATTTGCAGTCTGAGTCCAATGAGTTCTTGATATTTGCTGATGTTTTGCTGCTGCAGAGGATTTTTGGGAGAATCCAGCTCGTTTTTACTTGGTGAGGTTTCAATTCGTCATCCTGAGAACATCACAGCTGAGAGCTGAGCCTCCATAAGACACACACACACACAAAAACATTAAATCTGTCGACTGATCCTGAAGCTGCAGTACACAGAGCGCACACACACACACACACACACACAGAGGAACCAGATATCCTTGAGAAAAGTGGAACAGCAAAAATCAACATGAATTAGAAAATAAAATCAGCTGTTTGATCCTCAGAGGAAACGAAAGGAGAACAAAGTGGCTTGAAACATACACACACACACACACACAGTCTAACACACACACACACACACACACACACACACACACACACACACACACACACACACACACACACAGTCACACACACACACACACACACACACACAGTCTACACACACACACACACACAGTCTAACACACACACACACACACACACACACACACACACAGTCTCACACACACACACACACACACACACACACAGTCTACACACACACACACACACACACACACACACACACAGTCACACATTGAGTGTGTGAAGTGTTGAATATGAAACATGTTCAGTGTGTGAAGCAGCAGAGGACAGAGTGAGTTGACGTGCACTTTATTCATCACATATGACTCTATAAACATGTAATAACAGCTTTATGAATAGTTATAATCAGTGTATCAAAGTGTTAATAAACACTCACAGAATATTTGTCTTTAATGCCATATTTTGGAATATAAGACGTTATAATACCAAACATTCATTCATTCATTCATTCATTCATTCATTCTCTGTAACTGCTTCTCCTTGAAGGGTCGTGGGGGGTGGAGCCTATCACATCTCGGCAGAGGGGAGGTGGGGCGTGGACAAGTCACTAGGTCGATGACCATTCATGCTCTCATTCACACCTGTGGGTCACAATGAATTTGTGAACCTGAAGTCTGGTTTGTGGGAGGAGCCTGCAGAGTTTCACCTGCCTTGTGACCATCTGGAGATGAAGATGAAGTTCAGATGTCCAAATGTCTGTCCACACTCTGGAAGTGGGTGAAGTGTTGTCTGTGGAGATGAGCAGGAGGACGCTGGAGAGACACAAGTGGCGATCAGTGGATGGCGTCTCTGAAGGACGATCTAACAGTCACAGTCCACTCAGATCCAATCACAGATCAACATTTTGTCCCCCTCAGTGTCACAATTTAGATTCCCGCCGTTGACCTGCAACGTGTTTCCTGTTTCCTGCTTTATCGTCCATGAAAACACACCGGACACATCGCAGAGAAGGAAGTCATGATCAAAAAGACAGCAACTCCCATGATCCAACGCTGCTTCATGATGTCATCAAACTGTGGCAGAACAACGTACATGTTGTGTCCTGTGTCTCCGTCTGTCTGTCTGTGCTTTTACTGCACAAATGTCCATCATCAAGCTCACCTGGCTGTCCTCAACCAATCAGCTGTCTCCTGGCAGGAGCTTTGCTCTGACATCATCCACCTGTTTGTCTCCATGGTTACCTGCCTATCATGTGATCTGGTGGTCTGCAACTAGACACTGTCTCACCTGTTTGTCCCACATCTCCATCAGTTTAAACACAACATGTGACAATAAGGATCAATAAATAAATCAATCAACACATGAATCGATGATGCTGATGAACTCGAACAGAACAGATCGAGTTTAAGTGTCACAGAGAAAACACTTTTAGCTCATCAACAAAACCTGCAGGACACTGTGTGTGTGTGTGTGTGTGTCTGTGTGTGAGATCACTGTGAGGCGTTCAAGGACACACTGACAGTCCAGTCCTGAGTCCTGACTTTCTTTTTCTTTATTTGGATCCCCATTAGCTTCCACAAGGTGGTCGCTAGTCTTCCTGGGGTCCAACATTAAAAATACAACAATTTAAAATCACAGAATATCAAAGAGACGACGTCATTCAATATCAACCCAAAATTAAGACAAAAAAAAGAAAGGTCAAGGTTCAAAGTTGTCACAAACTCACTGCACCAAGTAAAGAAAATAAAATTCACAAAAATGTTCCAGAACTGCCATAACAAAATTTACATGTGATTCATCAGTTTGAGTTTTAGTGACGTCTTGATGGAAATCTATTTTTAATCTGTCTACTGCTGGTAGGGAACATCTTCCAAACTGAGATCCCTCTATAAAGAACAGTTCTTATTATAAAATTTGTTCGTGGACTTGTTGCCACCAGAAGACCAGCGTTTACTTGACGTGTCACATACCCATGACAAAAACCACTATATACTAGTTTATCACCAAAGAACTGAGGTGTGTTTTTCAAAATGACAGCATGCATGAATAACAAAAGACTAGATTTTAGTTTAGCAGTCAGTCAAGATTATGCAGCTCACTCACACTGGAACCGAAAGAACGTCGAAGAACTAATCTGGCTGCCCTGTTCTGTGCAATTTGAAGCTTTTTAAGGTGTTTTTGAGCAGCACTTGACCAGATGACTGGGCCGTACTCCAAGTGTGACAGAACGAGTGACCGGAGAACATCGTTCATAACAGAACAGAACATTTCCTTGACATTAATGCCCTTTCCCACCATGGAGACAATATGATGGATCTGATCAGACCAAGACAGTAAACTGTCTGATTTAACACAGTAATGTAGTTTTAGTGACCTGCTCAACCAGAGTCCCCTCGACAGACAGACTGAGAACAGTAGCATTAGCTTCAACATTCCTACTGCTGAATACAATGCATTTAGTTTTTGTAATGTTCAATGCTAATTTATTCATTTTCACCCAATTAATGATGGTATGAAACTCAAGCTGTAGATTCTCACTCAGCTCTCGTATCGTTGGTGAAGCACAGAACAAAGTGGCGTCATCAGCTTACATTACATCAGCCTTCCTAACAGCATATGGCAAATCATTTATAAAAACTGAAAATAAAAGTGGCCCCAAACAACTCCCCTGTGGAACACCGAGAGAAATCCTTCTACTGTCAGAAAAACAGCCACTGAAACAAACTGGCTGTGATCTGCCAGAGGTAACTTTCTATCCAGGCAAGAGCTCAAAGTAAAACATCATAACATTTGAGTTCAGCTAAAACAAAGCTGTGATCAATGACATCAAATGCTGCAGTCAGATCCAACAGCACAGTTTCCTGTCATCTATATTTGTTAATCACTGATCACTCACATGTTCTAATGCAGTGATCGTAGAGTGTCCTGCTCTATACACATGCTGTGCTTTTGAGAGTAGTCCATTACTACTAAAATAATTTAACATTTGATTAAAAATAATCTTCTCTAGCATCTTTCTCAGCACAGGGAGTTTGTTAATTGGTCTACAGTTGGAACCAGTAAAACCTGCTGTTCCATCTTTGGATAAAGGTGATTTTAGACTCTTAAGTTCAGGAAAGTCTCCACTGACTAAAGATCTGTTAAAGATATGACATATCAGTTTGGAAAGCAGGCTAGCGACGATCTTAAAAAATATTCTATCCAGGTTATTAATGCCTGGAGATGAATCATCTGAGAGAGAGAGAGAGAGAGAGAGAGAGAGACAGAGAAACTCAACTGTATCCTGGTTCACTGTATCAAATGTAAAAGTGTAAGTTTTGTCACTCAGCATATTTTTAATGATGTTCCAAAGTAAATTAACATCATCAAATTTCATGCAAGATCTTAACCTGTTTTGTTGATGAAAAAATGGTTAAAATAATAATCTGCATCGAACTACCTGCTGACAAGACTTTAGTGTCAGAGTTACAAATCTATTGTTTCAAATATTCTGTCTTTACTATAATTTAACTTTCTAACCTCATTTCTCAATTTAATAAATAAATAAATGTTTTTATCTAAAGAGAACATCATCAGGGACTTTAAGCAGAGGTGGTGGAGGGGACCTGCTCAGAGGTGGGGACAGGTGAGAACATGTGTGGACAGGCAGGGACGGACGAAGACAGGTGATGATATGTGGGGAGAGTGAGGACAGGTGTGGACAGGAGAGGATAGGCAGGTACAGATGGGGACAGGAGGACAGGTAGGAAGGATAACAACAGGTTGGGACATGTGTGGACATGTGTGGACAGGCGAGGTCAGGTGGGGACAGGTGGGGACAGTGTAGGACATGTGGGGACAGGTGAGTAATCATTTTGCTGTACCTGGACTGTTTGAGGTTCTTGAAGACGGTTCTTCAGTTCTTCAGCTGAGTCCTGCATTGTCTCATGTCCTTGATCATCCCTGTAAGTTCAGTAACACCCTGAGGACAGAGACTCGTCCACCCTGAGGACAGAAGATCAGCCACCCTGAGGACAAAGACTCGTCCACCCTGAGGACAGAAGATCAGCCACCCTGAGGACAGATCACAGTCCAATACTATGAGGAATAGACACGCCTGTATATTAGCAAACTACACAACTGCTGTCCAACACAGGTGAGACACGTCCTTAGGACAGGACTCAGCTGTCCTTCTGAAAGACAGGGTACAATCCTGTGAGGAAAGCAGAGAAAATAGATGGTTTAAAAGACAAGTGAAAGACACCATCTTTGTCAATCTGGAAGGACTCTGGGTCCAGATGGACAGATGGACATCAGACTCAGAGGAGGAGGACCTTCTTGTCCCTCATCTTAAGACGATTCAGCTGAGGATGTTTAACATGTGGTCCAGATCCTCCTGGAAGACCTGCTGTCTCCTCCAACTGGCCATGTGTGTGAGGGTGGACAGACTTCAATGTGGACAGATAGTGAGACAGATGTCCTCACCGAGAGACAGAGTGTGCGTGTGTGTTGGAGGGAGGGTCTCTGGGTTGTTGTGACCCTGAGTTTTGACCTGCAGGTGACTGAAGCATTGGAGGATTTAATTTGTCGGCAGTTTCAGTCCACACACACACACACACACACACACACACACACACACACACACACACATACACACACCACACACACACACACACACACACACACACACACACCACACACACACACACACACACACACACACACACACACACACACACACACAGTCAGTCGACTGAAACGAGCTCCTGAAATTAAAAAAAGTTCATTAACATTCAACAGAGACACAAGAACAAGTGAGAAGAACACAGGAGAACAGAAGGGACAACACAGGTGAGGACAGCTGTGGACTCTTTCAAGTCTTTCCTGTGCCAGTTATTTTCTTTATCATTTAATCTGTGAATTGATTGACTAATCAGTTAAAAGAGTCCAAGATGACGTCCTCAAATGTCTTTTGTCCACAACTCAAAGATCATCAGTTTACTGTCAGAGAGGAAAGAAACCAGAAAATATTCACATTTAAGAAACTTTTAATTTAAAAATGGCTCAATTAATCAATTATGTAAACAGTCTGTGATCGATTTAATTGATCAATGCACTTTTCAACAAGAGGATTGTGGGTAATACAGCCACAGTGACACTTCTTCAGTCACACGAACCACACTCTGATCTTCATCTTCATCCTCAGAGGAGACAGATTAATGTGTTAGTGAGACATGTTGAGTCTAAATCCAGGATGTTCAGAGTCATGAAGGCGGCTCTCTTTTAACCTGCTAGATCACCATGGTAACTGATGCTAAACTCATCACCTGGTCGGCAGCAGGTTATGTTCAGAGTTTCAGATTAAATCGTCTGTAAAAAGTTCTTTAACTAATTATTGTCCTAACAAGGTTGTTTATGAGCGATATAACTTTTAAACTGAGGGAGGAGGTTAAAATGAAAAGTTGTTGAGCTGTATGTTCATAATATCACCGAACGAATCCATATAATGTAAAAATGAAACAGCGGCACAAACTGTCTGCATCACGTTGTCATGGTAACCTCCGTTTGGTGATGCAGAGTCATTTTCCCCGTTTGCTCCAGATCATATTAACACTTTAAATTGACATGGTTTATAATCCACACAGTAAAATAATGAAGCAACTACAGACACTTTGAATACTTTTTACTGTTTTCTGTTTTGTCGGTGATTTTGCAGCTCAGATCACTGATTAGAAAATTGATCATCATTTATCACAGACAATCTTAAATCAGTTCCACTCATTTTACGTTGGTTTGGTCAAAAACTTCAGTGATGTCCTCGTCTCTGTCATCATAGGACAGAGTCAGACAGACTTCATCATGTTTAAATCTGCTGGATGGAGTTTTATTGATTAATGTGCAGTTTTCATGTTAGAATAAACGGCAGCATTAAGACCACATTTAGTCCATCAGTCATTTTCTGACATCATTCTTCTTCTCCTGCTTTTTGCCGTAATGTATTTTGTATATTTTCCACAGCTCATAATTATAACAACTTGATGATTTTGAGTTCAGTAAGAGGCTCGATTGCTTCATTTCATGTGGAAGAAGAGTCAAATGAAACAAACGTCCCTTTTATGTGAAACGAAAGCCTGGATTAACAAAGAGAGCTGATAACCACCATCATGATCCCTGTTATCTCTCATCCAGGTTTTAGGTTTTGTTGATCCAGATCATGCAGAGAAAGTCTGAATGTGTTGAGCTTCCTTCGTCATACAGCCCTCTGGAGTCATCCTCACCTGACTGCAGGCACATCTGCACTGACTCCTCCTCCTCCTCCTCCTCCTCCTCCTCCTCTCTGGTTTCATGCTCCTGTGCAGTTGAAGCTTTGGGCTGAATTGTAGAAACAGTTCAGTGACATTTAAAGAAAAACATTAAATCTGTCGACTGATCCTGAAGCTGCAGTACACAGAGCGCACACACACACACACACACACACACACACACACACACACGTTCATAATAATACCCAAATAATTAAAGCAGCAGTAGGCAGAAAGCCTAAAAACAGTTGAGTCTCATCTGAGTTGTTTAGTTTTCCCCGTCCTCAGCTCCTCCCACCAGACGAGCAGCATGCGCTTCATGTAAACATGTGACAGTTTATCAACGAAATCATGAGCAAGAATGGACAGACAGACAACTCAACTGTGTGTAATAAAACAGATACTTGAAAGTACAAACAGCAAGACAGGAGAGACATTACATTTTAAACTTTTAGACTTTTAAGTCTCAGTATCACAACACTCGTTTGTTCAGGGGGAGAGAAAGGTTGGCTGGGTTATCATGGGTTGGCTGTGGTTGGTGAGATGTCACCACAGCATGACTGGAGGCAGGTTGGACTTGTTTTGTCTCCGCTCCAGAGACGGCCATCTTGGGTGCTGCTCAGCGCGATAAATGCAGTATTGGAAATGCAAATCAGCACAACTTGGGTGGACTTGGTGCCGCATGTGTGTGTTTGTGTGTCAGTACTGACAGTATTTATGAGAGAAGTCAATTCTTTCCTTTGACTCCCTCCTCTCTTTATTCTCACAATGTGACTTTCAAATACATTTTTCCTCTGGTCAGCAGTCAGCTCAGACAGACAGACTAATTATATGTAAATAGCTCCTCCGTGGTCACTGCTGCACACAGGTTTACAAACAAACATGAAGATTAATCTTTTTTTTTTTATCCCATAAGTTTAAAAAACAAATACTGATCTCTTGTCTGGTCGGTTCACAGGGCTGCAATTTCTTTGTGGGTCGTTGCTGCAGAGAGTTGAGAGGCAGAAGTGAAAATAAATCCACATTTTAATCCCAAAACTTTAAAACACTCTGAGCTTCCCTCCTGCCAATGAAGGAGTTCCAGTCTGCCACCAACCCTCTCCTGCAGAGCTCCCTGCTCTGAGCAGCTGTCAGCTCTGAGTCTCAGCTCCGTCCAGCAAAAACCCACCATGGATGTGAATGAACTCAACTGGAGGTGAAGTCAGAAGTAACTGAGTGAGCTGACAGACTCCTGAGCCGAGCATGTTGCTCATTAGCTGGACTCTTTTTAAGATTCCTTGTCTGATAATTCAGGTTTATAGCAAATTTTCCTGCAGGAGTTTCTGTTATTACATCAATGCGCAGCTGAACTAGTAGAACAGCCAACAGGAACGCCTGGTCTCTAGATGACCTGTGATTGGTTTAAGTCTACCGTTACGGGCCAGATTCCCTTAAGGCTAGATACAGATACAGAAATCCAAACATCTAACATCACATGATAATAAATTATGCTGGAACCCTTGTAGAATCTACATTAAAGCAAAAAATATCAGTCAGTTGTAATATTATATAAAGTCAAATATCTCCTAAATCAGATGATCTATGGAAGAACACAGAACCAATCAACATCCTTCAAAGAAGAGCCTGAAGAACCGACTCGTCTTCAGAAACGTGATGTCTGAACTTTATCTGAACTCTCTGCAAATCATATTGTTCTTCTTTTTATTGAGGTTTTAAACTTTATGCATGTTTGTATTAATTATTAGACAGTTTAAAGTAAATTCTGATAGTATTTATTGATCCATCATATCAGTATGTTTAATGATAAAATGATAAATGATAAAAAATAAAATATCTGATTAAAATGATGTTTTAACTCAACTTATAAATCAAATACTGAGTGAGTGAAGAACTTTTTCAAGTCAGATTGTTCTCTGTTCTGAGTGTTTGTGTGTAGTGCTGCAACTAACCATTATTTTCATTGCTGATTAATCTGTTGATCAGTTTCTTGATTAATTGATTAGCTGTTTGGTCCATAAAAGGTCGATCAGTGTTTCCTCCTCAGAAAACAGGAAATATTCACATTTAAGAAGCTGAAATCAGAGACTTTTCTTCTCAAAAATGACTCAAACTGATTGATTGATTATCAAAATAATTGGTAATTAATAGATTAATGCTTGTAGCTGTAATGATATTTGGATGTTATATAGAACAGAGCTGGTTTATTTCTCTCTCCGAGTTTGTTTGGAGGATGAGGATATTTCTGCTCTTCATGACAGCAGCTGCCAACCGAACCTTCCTCCTCCTCCTCATCTTCCTCCTCCAGCAGCCTCATTACCCAGCAGCCCTCTGTCTCACCGAGGACATCCTGATTTCTGTCTGACATGAAGATATTTACACACTCAGAAAAAAAACAAAAAAAAAAACAGCTGCAGAATAAAAACTTTAGAGAATGAAGTTTAAATCCTGGAGGCTATAAAATCACCTTACTGATGATTATTATTAATATTTATTGGACATTACTGACCAGTTTTCTCTCAGTGAGACCGAACTTCTTCTTCTTCTACTGCCACAGTTAATATTATTAAAGGTACATTCCACCTGTGTAACAGGGTGATGGTGTGAAGGTCAAACTGAACTTAATGTGACAAAATATTAAAATGAGGAACAGATGAATATTTATACCAACATGACATTTAAAATGTCACATTTACATGATTTTAAAGACGACTTCATTATTTGTGTATTTTGACATATTTACACACAGAAGTAATATCATCTTTTTTATAAAACTTGACACTTTCTGTAGAAATTTCAGGACAAAGACAGCCGAGGGATGGGTCTGCCCTCTGAGGGGCTCTAGAGTCCCCACAGGAGGACAGACAAATATGACTGTCCATTGCATGGACAGTCATATTTTCCTGCATTGTGAAGACATTTTCAAGCACCACGGGGACATTCTTCACCATGTTTTCTTTCCCTCACGTCTGTCTGTCAGGATCACATCAGAGATCAGAGCAGGTTTTAAATGAAGTTGTGAGTCTGGACAAACAGCTGCACTGAGACACTGAATCATGTTTGTTTTATTGTGAGTTTATTTTGGACGTTATAATCTGTGACTTTAATCCAGCTTTTAATATTTTGGATGTTTTTATCCCTCATATCTTTGATTATTTTCTCGTCTGTGTGAACACCTGCCACTGAGCAGCAGCAGGTTTCACTTCATCACAATGTTTCTGGACACACTGATGTTTGTCACCATGGTAACTATATAGTTTCATATGTAGGTTTTTTTTTTTTTTTAATCTGCTGTAGTTCTCTTAACAGAAACACTGAAATCACTGACAGTCTTTTGTTAATAATCCATCAATCATGTTAAGTCCTGTGTTGTGGATCGAAGCTTAAACGCTGTGTTTTTTTAAATGGACTTTGGTGCAGAGGAGTTCACACTGATCCTCAGGCCTCCTCCTCCTCCTCCTCCTCCTCCGCCTCCTCCTCCTCCTCCACAAACACAGACGTTAGATAACTATAGTTATGGTTAAAAGTTTGGTAAAAGGTTTGGTAGTTATGTTTAGTTAGTTTAGGTCAGTTGCTGGGGCCTGTGGGTAACACAGGGTAGTTAGTGGTTGTTAAAGCCTAGCATGAGGTAGCTGAGACTAGACAGGGTTAATTAAAGATAACAAAGTGTTAGATAACTGTAGCTGAGAGTTAGTTAAGAGCAGTGTTAGTAAGTTAAAGCGCAGTCAATGATAAATTTATTTATGGGTAATTAGTTGATGTAGTCAGTGGGCAGATGTGGGTAGTTCACATTAGTTTGGGGTAGTTATGTTCGTATTTGTGGATGAGCAGGTCCACTGCTCTGAAGATCAGCGGTTTGATTTAAATCTGACTGATGTCAGGTTTATTTCACAGTGAAGACCTCATGCTCACTGTATGTCATCCTGATTATTACACACTTATCAAAGCAATCGATAATTTCACACAAAATATTTAATTTAAAAATGATTTTACTGCTCCTCAAGAGTCTATGATCAGAACTAGATCCATAGAAACCGTCTGTTCTGTTCTATTCAGAAATAAAAGACCTTAGAACGCTGGAATCTGTCCATTGATCTGTGATGTCAGAGTCGAGTCACTGATGGAAACAAACAACATTTACAAAAACAAAAGACTTTTATTTTATCACAAAAATCAATAGTCACACACCTTTGTGTGTGTGTGTGTGTGTGTGTGTGTGTGTGTGAGAATCTATAAGTGTTTATGTCTTTATATGTGTGTTAATGTGTATATTTATGAGTGTGTGTGTGTGTGTGTGTGTGTGTGTGTGTGTGTGTGTGTGTTTATGTTGGCTTGGTGAGCAGCTGGCTGGAGAAGTCGTACAGATCTTTGTTGACTTTTTTCAGAGTCTGAACTTCGTCTTCGAGTTCTGCGACTCGAGCCTTTGTGTTCTCGCCGTCACCAAACACCGACTGGAACACAGAAACATACCTCATTAGAGTAACACACACACACACACACACACACACACACAATTAGTTTTAATGTTTGAATGTTATGTTTGATTCATTTCAGTGAATCGACTCAACTTTGAGTCTAAAAAGATGAATCCAGTTTGAAATTCATCATTTCTGTTCAAAATGGTAAAACATCACTGAAAATGAAAGAGTCCACATTAAAACACTTCATGATGCTGGATGGTCTCTGAGACAAACAGGAAAAGACAAAGTGTCTCACAGTGTGGACAAGTCTGCTTTGAGTCCACTGCAGAGACTGGTTCTTACAAAATACACCGAGGAACAGGCAGGAACCGAAAGTTAACTGACACCTCAAGATTTTAAGAACTAGAGACAGAAGGAAGACCAGTGCTGATCTTCAGACAGAGACAAATGTTTCTAGATCAGAGTGTGAGAACGTCAGTGTGGCTAACGTTAGCTGCAGCCTGACACACAGTGTGGCTAACATTAGCCGTCAGCCTGACACACAGTGTGGCTAACGTTAGCTACAGCCTGACACACAGTGTGGCTAACATTAGCCGTCAGCCTGACACACAGTGTGGCTAACGTTAGCTACAGCCTGACACACAGTGTGGCTAACATTAGCCGTCAGCCTGACACACAGTGTGGCTAACGTTAGCAGTGCTAACAGCAGCAGCAGCTCCACCTGCAGGTTTATGTCTGTGTTTAATGTGGTCACATGTTTCTCCAGTTGAGTGAATATATATCAGCTTATTCTGTCACAGTCTACATTCATCTGTCCGACTTTGCTGATGTAAACATCCGGTGTTGCCATGGAGATCGGTTCACACGCGCTGGGCGAGAGGAGCTGCCGTCTGACAGAGACGCAGCCCCGACTAGAGGCAACAGATAACTGACATCATGCATGAATGAAATATTGATAGTTTATTTTTAAATATTTTAAACTGCTAGTATTTCTGGTGCTGACTGGTGTGTGTGGGGACGTTTCATCGTATAGTCGTCCATGTGATGGTAACCATACTTTGAAGGGGTCATGCTTTCACCTGTCTGGACATGAAAACACCTGATCCAGTCCTTCTGACAGTAAAATGGTCTGTTTAAAGACGATCGACTGCAGTAATTCTGTTCTCAGTAGAAGAAAATGTGGGTAAGAAAACTGCTGCATGAAAAAAAAATACCGTCAAATACCATGAAACCGATATGAGTTTTAAAAAACCGTGATATGAAAGTTTTGTCATAGCGCCCAGCCGTACTCATAAACCAACAAGACAAACTTCAAATCTGTGCAGAGACTATTTGACCAAGAAAAAGGAATCTGGAACTGATGGACAAGTCAAGTCCAGAATCCTACTGAACAAGTTTAGGATTTAATTGATTCAAAGATTGATCACACAAAAGTTTCATTTAACACAAGTCTGTGGGAACAGATCGAAACAATCTGACACTCAATAACAAAAGAGACAAATACATAAAACAAGTTATCAAGACCAAAGGAGGACAAACAAATTATTATATTTATGTATATAATGTTTTCTGGTTATTATGTGAAAAAGGACTATTTAGTTGTTTCAGTTTGTTATTTGACAAATAAGTAACAATAACATTTTTAGTTTTAAAAGAAAGATTTTCTCATTTTATGGCAGGTGGTCTAATAAATTTGTTAGGTGCTGTAGTCAGTGTGTGTGCTGCCTTCAAACACCTGCTGTGTCAGTGGGAAACCTCAGTGTTTATTGTTCAGACATCCTGGAGGTTTTTCAAAGTAAAAGCCTCTTTATCATCTTCCACAACACTCAGTTTTCCATATCTGTGCATTTGCTGCCTCAGCTGTCAATCAAGCACATACTGGCCCCGCCCCCTTAAATATTAAAGGAACATTTCACATTTTTCACATTTCCCTCTATTCAACAAAACATTTAAAAGATAAAATAGATCAAGGTTGATCAGTTTTCAGTTTGTCTTTTAATTATGTGACAAATCCTTCAGTCAGCTGATAACTGATAAATAATGAATGATTAATAATAATCAGTGATTCTACCCCTGTGTGTGTGTGTGTGTCTTCAGGCTGTCCATGTCTCACTTGTTATTTTGGTCTCTGACATTTGGTCGTTTCAGTGGTTACAAACTGTAACCTCTGACCTCTGACTCATTTTGAGCTGACACTCTCTCTCTCTCTCACACACACACACACACACACACACACACACGCACACGCACGCGCACGCACTGCATTGTGGGATTGTTAACAGAATGTAGAGAACATGACTTGGTTCATGTTTGTCTCAATGTCAAGCAGTTCAAATCTGTGTTAAATTATCAACCACAAATCAAATGGTGTGTCACCATGACGACGGCATAGACATGTAGGTCATACACAGGACGCTGCAACAGAGACATGTCACGCTGGTCTGAAGCCCCACCCCCTCTCACCTTGTCTGTCACAGCGTTCATCAAAGAGTTCAGCCTATCAGCTTTCTGCAAGTACGTCTCCTCTTCATCCTGCAAACACAGGAAGACCATTTCAAAATAAAACTAATGGAAGCTCTGCAGTCTCTGACTTCAGAATAAAACGTTTTTCATATCTGACTTAAAAATAAAAGAAATATATTGAGTCTAATTTCAAAATAAAAGAAAAATTGTAAATCTAATTTAAAAAAAAGTCCAAATCGGAAATAAAATAAATATTTTGAGTCCAATTTCAAAATTAAAGCTGTAGGAAGCGTTGGACAGGCACTTGCAGCCTCTCGGGACATGCTGCGGCCTCAACCGTTTCACCTGTCAACAAGGCGCTGAATTTTCACACGCTTCAGACACCGCAGGACGGAATTCAATGACAATTCCTCTGTCCACTAGGTGGCGTTATGATTATGACTCCTGATTGTCATTTAGATGAACATGATGCAGACTGCATCATCCAATCTAAAGCTGAAGCAATTTTGTGTTCATGGCGAGACATCAAAACTGGACGCCACACCACGGCCTGACCGTTCAACACTGACCAAACCTCTGATGACTTGATCAAAAAATTGTCTTGATGGCGCACACGAAATCTGAAGTCAATCAGATTATTTCTGTAGGAGTTTGGTAAAATACAACGTGTGGAAAAATTCAAAATGAATTTACGCGATGGGTCCGAAAGACTTTTTTGTTTGTCTGTAAATGATGCGTGAATTTTCATGCATGTTGGTGAAACGTGCCGAAGGGGCTGCTTGACCAAATCAAAGTAACGTCAGCTCCCCCTACAGGCTGCACAGTTCATTACAAACAACACAGGAAGCAAGAGTCGTTAATATCTAAAATATTTTATCATCAATAATTAATTATCAATACACAACAACATGACAGCTGTGGTTCCTTTATGGTTCCTTTATGCTTCACACAGAGAACATTTATACAGATAATTAATTAGATTCAGAGAACAAGATAAAATATAAAACTAAACAGTTTGAAACAATGAAGTGAATTTTAGGTTTTATTATTTTATTTTATTTTATTTGTGTGTGTGTGTGTGTGTGTGTGTGTGTGTTCAGACTCACCTGTGTGTAGAGGCCGAGGCGGACACACACGTCTCCTGACTCGCCACCGTCGCCCTCGGAGGTGTGCAGGTGTCGGCTGAAGCGTGGCAGCGGGACGGCGGGACGACTGTCGGGCAGGAACATGTTCGCCGGAGCCGCTGTAATGATGGCGTTTGTCACTGGACCTGAACGCACAGACAGGAAGTTAGAGCTGCACCATATTAGAAAAAACTGACATTGTGATTTTTTTAACCCTGCGATATGAAAAAATACAGGAATTTTCACCAGATGACTTGAATAGCACTTTATGTTACTGCTGCCATCTTGTGGACGATTAACCTGCACTGATCTTGTGACTCACTCCAGATGCAGGGGCGTGGTCTGCTTTGGTGAACTGATTAAGAACCATTGTGATTGGTGGATCGCTGCGCGCAGTGTGTGTCAGGTTCCCTTAAATTAGATGAGAACAGGTTTAGTTAATTTGCCTCCTACATCACAGGACCTGCGATGTGACGCACACGTACGCTGCGATGACGACGCTCAAACGATATATTGTGCAGCTCTACAGGAAGTGATGTCAAGAGTTTGCTCATTGCTCCCCTTAACCTGCAGGCAGTGATGAAGTCGGAACCTAGACGCCAAACTTAAGTCGTGTTCTGCTGAATAAACAATCTGACTGAACTGAAACTGATTAGTATCTTCATTATTGATATTTTGCACATATTATTGATTACTGATTGCTTAACTGTTTAGTCTGTCTCGTCTCAGTGTGTCAGAGCCCAGTGAAATCACAGAGACAGCAGAGGATAACAGAATTTATTGATCATTGACAAAAACAATCAATAAATGACAGAAGTATTGATCAGAGTTGCACTGAGACCTAAAGGACGAGCAGGTGACAGACAAAGTGAAACCTCATCTGATTGGTCGTGTCTGCTCCTCTTTTCTGCAGCTGCAAATGAACCAACCAGTGAGCTGTGAGCTGACCTGTGACATCATGTGACTGAGGATGAGGACGGAGCCTGAGGGCAGCGAAGAGCAGATCAAAGAGACGAGGAACTTCTTCAATTTGTGACCTGAAATTCCCTCAAAGCTGCAGCAGAAAAACACACTGATACAGAAACACGTCCGACTGACTGAGGCATCTTCTGTACATCAAACATTATTGATCTGATGTCAATATTATTGATCTAATGTTGATTATTGTAGATATAATACCCATTACTACTGATTTAAGACCTCCTCTTTACAAAAAATTAACAAACCTAATACACGTTGGGAAACAGTGATTAATATTTCTCACCATTTTACGGACCAAACAACTAATTAATCAATGTAGAAAATCAACATATCAACAGATCAATCAATTATTGACTGATCATTATAGGAACAACTCAGAGTTCCTGTTCTGTGAAAGTTGCATCTCTCTGTCACCTAATTCTTTATGGAACTCTGCCGATCTCTGATTGGTCCATTACTGTCAGCCTCCTACAAAAACACTGTAAATCATCTTGAGGCTTCCTGAGCTCTGATTGGACAGATGGATCAGACTCCACGTCCTCTGATTCACCCAGGTGTTTCACTCAGAGCCTGCAGACAAACTGCAGAGAAAATAAACACTCGTATGTCGTCATGTTTCACTCTGACATTTTTCATCAACAGAAGAAAAACTGCAGCTTCACCTCAAACACTGAATGTCTCTGCAGCCAAACATTAAAGCAAATAGACTGCAGGATCCTTTTAACCACAAGCGCCATGTTTCTGTTATTTTTGTAGCAAATGTTAGCTGAACGTTAGATTAACAGAATCTGATGAGGACTCTGTCAGTGAAGCTTCATCATCTTTATTTCTCCTGTTCACACTCGCTGCTCTCCGGCTGTGACTCCTTCTAATGAAACATTAACGCTGCTGCAAGTTTTCAACACTTTCTGTATCCGACAGCCTGACAGAAACGTCCTTCATCATCATCTTCAGTCGATGTCGGCCGTGATTGGTATTCAGCAGCAATGCCACGGGACGAACTGAAGGCCGAGTGAAAAACTGACCATCAAACTTTCATGACAGGTCTGACAGGAGACCAAACTGAAGAAAGCCTCAGAGACTGAAGAAAACCACAAAAAACTCAAGAAGTCCTTAAAAAAACCTCAAGAGGACCACAAAAACCCTCATGAAAGTTCTAAGCTTTTTTTTTTAAGTTGAATATTTTCTTCATGAATTATCATGAATCATCTGCTGCTGATGAATTATTGGAAGTGACACTGCTCTGATTGATCATCCTGATCAGCTTATCAGTTTACCTGCTCAGAATCAAAATGAGATGAACCAACCCTCCTGATGAAAGGCAGTACTGTTCTGTGTAGAACCCTGTGCACATCAGAGAACGTTCTTCATTAACTGCCTCCACTTGTGTCAGAGCTGAAATAATAAAGCTGCTCCACTTCTGATTCATCAGTAAAATATTGATGAGTCTCTCAGTCTGATTTCAGCTCCTCTCTGATCAAACTCTTACTGACCAATTAGTTCAGCTGCTCATCATGACATCACTGGGCCCGTACCTGTCGGTCCAATCAGATTTGTCTGTTCAACACAAATATTCAAATATAGATGATCAATTGACTCTTCCCTTCAGGAAAATTCAACCTTCAACCCGTGAAGTTTTGTCCAAAGATCCTCGTGAAAACGTCATACATGGATTCATTTTAATTTAAAATGACTCAAACTGATTCATTAATCCCGTCACAATCTTGTCAACTGAAAAATAGATCCAAATATGTAGAAACTGTTTTTATGTTTGGACTGATTTTTCAACTAGTGATCAATCTGGCAATAATTTTTCCACTAATTGATCAGTTGTTTGACCATAAAATGTTGATCAAGACGACGTCCTCAAATGTCTCGTTTTGTCCACAACTCAAAGATCATCAGTTTACTGTCAGAGAGGAAAGAAAACAGAAAATATTCACATTTAAGAAACTGAAATCAGAGAATTTTTTTATTAAAAAACGACTCAAACTGATCAATCGATGATCAAAATAGTTGCCAATTCATTTAATAATCAATTAATTGATTATTGTTGCAGCTCTAGTGTTTTGTGTTGCGTTCATGTCATGTGACAGCGAGCGCTCAGCATCACACCAACCAAACCTCCTGAGACCTCTTCAGCTGTCAGCAGAGAACTTGTTCATGTTTAACACTTCATCAATAGATATTGATCTTTGATTGATGTGTCATCAGTTGTTTCCTCCTCGTTGTTTGTGACATTTAAAGTGAAACATGAGAAGAGTCGTTCCACTGAGGCTTTAAACCCTCAGACATGAAAACATGAAGATTAAACTCCAGAGCAGCTCAGCCTCCTTCACTCAAACATTTCATTCTTCAGACTGTTTTGATTTGCAGCTTATCAGGAGGAAACCACAGAGACGGAGCGGCGGCGAGCTCGGCAACGAGCTCTGCCGTGAGCCCGGCCTTCCATCACTAAATCAGCAGCCGAGTTGACGAGGTGATGCTCCGCCACACTCATTTCACGCCCTCAAAGCTCCAAATCACAGCGAGGAAACACGTGGGACTCGATTTACAGACTCTCACAGCAGCAGCAGCAGGAGGAGGAGGAGGAGGAGGAGGAGGAGGAGGCATTTCCTGCTGCAACGCCAAGCTGCCACCACCGCCAATCCAACATGATGTCTGGGGACGAGTCAAATTAATTTCCTGCACATTTCCTCCAGGATCAATTTAAGACGACGAGCAGCTCGAGAGCAGCGACGTGTTCGAAGTGACGAGAGAAGGAGCCACGTCAAGCCTCCTGACATCAGCACGCCGCTCATTTACATACTGAAACACACAGGTCAGATTACAGCCAAGCTGGTAGAGACACTCTCACACACATACACACACACACACACACACACACACACACACACACACACACACACACACACACACACACACACACACGACTCACACACACACGACTCACACCCAGCTCAGGTGAGAAGAAACTCTGAATGTCTCGTGTCACGAAAACAGGAAGAGGAAACGATATGATACGATACGATATACTTTATCGTCCCCACAGGGAAATTTGTTTTGGACTCGAATGCTGCACACAACACGCCTCCACAGTGTGATAAAACAAACAACATAAATAAATTGCACATTACAGATGCTGCACATCCCCTGTAGTAAAAAACACCATGAAACTATTGCAGCCTCAAACAGCACTATTCAAAAGTTTAATGGAGGCAGGAACAAATGAAATTTTAAATCAGTTTACAGCGGGGAACTCTGTATCGTCTGCCAGAGGGCGAGAGCTCATGTTCTACATGCAGGATATGTGATGGATCAGTCAGTATCCTGTGAACCTGCTGAAGAACAGACTGTTCATGAGTGGACTGGAGGGGCTGGTTCTCGTTTCTACCATCGCCTTCGTGGCTGGTTCTCGTTTCTACCATCGCCTTCGTGGCTGTGTGTACCAGACGGGCCAGTTTAGATTTCAGTTGTACAGTAAGGTTTCCAAACCATGCTGACATGACATATCTGACCACACCTTCCAGTACAGCCTGACAGAATAAAAGCATAATCGTCTGGTCCACGCCATACACTCTGAGTCTACGTAAAAAGTAAAGTCTCTGCTGTAGACGACAACACACATTTTCCACATGAGCTTTAAAACAAAGTGTTGTCTAAGTGCACGCCAGGGTACTTGTATGAGCAGACCTGTTCAATATGTGTATCATGTATGACCACAGGACTGTGATCCCCCACTGACCTGGGGTCCAGAACCATCTCCTTAGTTTTAGTAACGTTTAAAAACAGGTGGTTGGCGTCACACCACTGCACAAATCTTTCTATTTCGCAGAAATGGGCTGATTGGCTTCCATCTTTGTACAGTAGACTGAGGATAGCTGTTGTCTGAAAATGTAAAAACAAAGTTCCCAGAGTGGCTGTTTGTATATTCATTTGTGTTCAGTGTAAAAAGGACTAGCGAGCTGACAGAACCCTGTGGACTCCTGTACTGATGGATCTGAGCTCAGACAGGATGTTGTTGACTCTGACCTGCTGACTTCGATTGTTTAAAAAGGAGAAATACCATTAAACTAAAAAAGGGCTGACACTCATCTGCTTCAGTTTTTGAATGAGAAGATGAGGCTGCAGTGTATTAAAAGCTGAACTAAAATCAACAAATAAAATCCGTACGTAGGCTTTGGGGTCTTCCAAGTGCTTAACAGTGAGGTGGGTGACGCTGTTAACGGCATCATGATCATCTGATTTTTCCAGAGAGCAGGTACAGTGTGTAAATCCACAGACTGATGGAAAATGGGACACATGCCTTTAAGAGCAGCGCAGAGATACCATCTGGGCCAGTGGACTTTTTAGTACACGTTTAAAAATTGACTGAATCCTGTGTGGGTCGACAACAATCCCACAGCATGGATCAGATCATCATCAGTAATGAGACGTTTCTTTGTTGTGTTCATGTTAGTTATTGAGTCCCACAGCTTTTTAGAGTCCATTGTCATAAATCTCTGCTCTATAATGTCCTTGTGATGCTTCCTGACATCCCTCAGCATCTGCTTGAGTTCCTTTTGCACTTCCTTCACCCCTGTTCTGTCTTTATTTTTGAAAGCCATCTTTTTCCTGTTAATACAGTCACACTTTTAGTTATATAAGGCTTATTGTTGGGATAAACTGTAACGTCCTTTCTGGTGACCACACTGTCCACACAAAACTGTATGCAGTCTGTTACTGTTTCAGTGGCCACATCAATCTCCAGATTGTGAAATATATCCCAATTTGTGCAGAGGAAAGCTCCTTTGAGTGTCTCTATACTGTCTCTGTCCCACACAGTCACTGTCTTGGTTTGTGGTTTACTCTGTTTGAGGACAGTCCTGTAAACTGGGATTAACTGGACTGTATTATGGTCAGAATTTGACAGAGGGGGCTTTGGTTTTGCTGTGTATGCATTTTTTGATGTTACCATAACATTTATCTAAAACTCTATTGTCCCGCGTGACACAAGTTATATATTGTTCGAATCCGGGGAGTGACAGTTCCAGTCTGCAGTGGTTGAAGTCCCCCAGAATAAAGGTTGGGGCACCAGGGTGTACGTTGCAGTTGCTGGTGAACACAGTCTGCTATTTGGGTCGCGGCTCTAGCTGTATTTCCACTAGGGGGACATACACTTCACAGATTCTAACATTCCTAAACTCCATTGGAAGATAGAAGGGTCTGAGTGAAACACACAGCAGCTCCACGTCAGCTGTGCATACCGTCTCCCTCACGGTGCGGTTCTTACACCAGCTGTCATTCACAAACAGACAGACTCCACCCCCTCGGCTCTTCTCCGATAGATCAGTTCTGTCCGCTCGTATGAGACAGAAACCCTCAAGCTCGCTGACAGAGTCCAGGATGTCCCAATGGAGCCAAGTCTCAGTGAACACCATCACGCTCGATTCCCTGTATTCACAACATACCTTGGTGTTGATGTGGAGTACGTTGCTAAGTATCATGCAGGGCAGCGGTGGACTGTTCCCTCTCCGTCGGAGTCACTGCCGTACCCCCCCTCTTCTGCCTCTTCTCCGTTGTACTTTCACAACATCAGGGAGATCAACAGGTGGAGTCGTTCCCGTGGACCGGAGCGAAAGCAGAGCTTCTCTATTGTAACACAGCGACAGCTTCACTTCCGAGCGACGAATTGTTTCACATGTTGGGAGTAGTTCCCAAATAAACAGTGCCAGAAGCAGTCTTTGTGCAAAGGTCGCCACGGTGTTTTAATCCACGTTCAATTGTTGCAGTCACACAACACAGACCCATAAAAGTACAACAATAAAAAACAATAAAACATTAAAAACATTAAAAGACAAGGGGCAGCAGCACGAGTCTGGGTCGCCAGCAGAGCAGCGCCACCAGATTCCTGATAAACAGCTGAATGTTGGTGTTGAAAGGTTCAACAGAAGACTGAATCATGTGACCTCTTGTATCAGCTGAGCAGAGACAAACTCGCTGCCTCCTGTGTCTGTCTTCAGAAATTAATGCTCTGTGAACGTGCAGTTAAAAAGTAAAAACAACTCCATGATGTTTGTTTTGTCGCATTTGCTGGTTTGACATTTTGTGTGAAACTCATTTTAACAGTTTGATCAGCTGATCGATTCACGTCGATCTATCATTATCAGATCAAGAACTGAAGCTAACCAGCTTCATAGTTGTGAATCAGGAGCTTGTTGTTGTCATTCCAGCTGTCAGATGAATATTTAATCAGCGCGTCAAATCTCCTGCTGCTGCTTCATTAATGAGACTGAAGATTAAAACGGTTTCAAACCAGAGAACATCATAAAATCAGAACATCAGAACACTTCAGTTTCAGACAGATCTGATGATCAGTATTCTGGATGAATATGACCTCATATCTTTACGCTGCACAGGTCTTGCTTGCTGTAAATGTACAGAAACGTGTTGATGTGTTGAAATGTAACAGTGAGCTGAAGGAGTCAAACCGTGTTCAGTCTGCAGTCAGCTGATGTTTCTGAATAAAACATGCAGCTGCTGCACAAACTCCTGGGAGACAACGAGCAGGGAAAAGAGAACAGAAGAAGAAGAAAAATGACTGCCAGGTGACCTCACAGGTACATACAGAGAGTCCTTCAGGAAAAAACATCCTGTGAGTTAAGAACTTTCAAAATAAAAGAAATATTTTGAACCAAATTTCACAGTTTAAGATTTAACAGATGTGTCGTCCGTCCATCCTCTCAGAAGCCTGAGGGAGATCGGAGCTCAGATGGTGAAAATCAAGACTACCTCTTGTGAACAGGTATTAAATTATGACAAGCTGGCCGTTGCCATGGCATCAGATTTCTCTTCATCAGTAACAATTAGACAAACAGATTCTCTTCAGCTGCTCTTGTAACATGAAGTCCCAGCAGGACGACACCTTCTCATTGGTCGGATGGTTGCAGGTGAGAAGCTTCTGAGTCCATCACTGCCTGGGGGCGGGACTTATGCACACCTGATGGATTTATTTTTGAGTGACAGGCTTCTGAACAGCTACTGAATGTTTACTAAACAGTTACTAAACTTTTACTGAATGTTGGTGATCGCCTTGAGCACGGCGTCAGCATGTTGCTGGGGGACGATGGACTGATGATGTCATGTTGAGGGACGGCAAGAGAAACCCGACACCTCATGTTCTCCACTAATCCATGAATTACAGATCCTGTCACAAAAACACGTCCGAACAAGTACTCCACATGTCCTGCTTTTCAACAGTTGATCGATCAGATTGATCAATAATTTGATCATGAAAATAATGGTTCTTGTCTGCCCTGATGTTCTGTACAGACGGAACCCTCTGAGGTGGACGTCTGATCTGGGACCCGTGTCCTCAGTCTGAGACATCAGGACTCGTCTGCAGCTCTGATACATTTCAATTAACGAGTCGAGAGATTTAAACACACCGGTCCTGAAGCAGGACAGTGTCCCACAGGCAGGACCGATTCCTGTTCTGAGGAGTGTGATAACAGCAGGACAGTGACACTGCAGGACACTGCAGGACACTGCAGGACATCTGAGGACACGGTGACGGATGCTGTGGACTGGAGTGTCACACATTAAAAGTTTACATTCAAGTCTCCTCTGCAGCTGTTGTGACCTCGATCTGCTGTCTCATTAACAGTCTCTGAGGATGGACACATAAAGAGACAAAAACAGACTGAAGGCTGAGAACACGCCCCCTCCGTTCAAATCACAGGAGGCTCAATGACACGATGTTCTGGCTGCCATGACGACACGCCATGAATAATTCAGGTTTCTTTATAAGAAACCTGAAGATGGAGGATTTTATTTATTTATTTTATTTATCTCATGTAGGACGTCTGTCTAGGTGAGACATTTTAGATCTTACTGAGGTGTTTTATTTCATTCTTAACTAGCTACCATGTTAGCAAGCTAACCCTAGCTTCCTAACGTTAGCCTGCAGCTAATGCTAACATAAAGAGACGAGCATCGAAGGACAGGTTCAAGTTTTAGCCTGAGACTTGATTAAACGTTAAAAACTTAAAAAACCCTGAATTTATCCTTTCATATTTTCCACTGAATGTGACATTAGGATTAGCTGCCAGCGTTAGTATTAGCTGTTAGCATGGTGGGAAATTAGCATCATCCAGCAGCCAAACACATGTAAAATACAACAAAATGATGATTTACTGCCGAGTTTCTGGTGAATTTGAACATTTATCTATCAGAAAGATGGAAGATGTTCACATTTATGAAGTTAATTTTCCACCCTGGCTCACAGACTATCATCAGCTAGCTAACGTAGAAGCTAACAATGAAAATAAACTCCTCAGTGAAATCGAAAATGATTAAAAAGACTCAACTGTCATTAGTTCTGCTGTTGAAGTTTACAACTCAGCTGTTGAGTTAAAAGTGTCAAGAGCAAACATTAGTTCTTCAAATTCATTAAACGGCGTCTGAACTGACGGGGTCTTCATCACAAAACAAATTCCATCCATTCATCATCGTTTTCTTTCCTTTTTTATATAAATACGTCGTGTCGCAGAATCAACATTTCTGATCTTAAAATCAAGATCAGAAAAATGTGACTGATACATGTAGACACTCTGACACTAATTTAATTCATTTAATGTTTTAAAACGGTTTTTGTTCTTTTCATGTTCTGCAGATAGAACCTTATAATTCCAAGCAGAAAGTGAGTTCTCAGGATCAGGTTCTACCTGCATTTGACCTGTTCCAGAAAATCCCAGTTACATATTTAATAGGATTTTGATTTTGTACATTTAGAAAACATTTAGTGTCTGTCATTTTTCTGTATGACAGAATCTGAAGCTCAAGATCTTAGATCTACTCAGAACGCAGATAGAACCGTTCTGAGGGGACAATGCGTCGCTCATGTTGTCCTATATAATTGTTGTTATTTATGTTTGAAGCTGCTGATGTTCAGAAAGTTTTATGTTGTTTTTGTTACGTCTTTGTCTCTTTGGTTTGTTGGTTGTGAAGACGACTTCCTGTCCTCTTCTTCTTGTTGTAAATCAGAGATAAAAGTCTTCATCTCTGTCAGTCTGTGATGGAGGACGTAGGTTTGTTCAGAGAACTTAAAGTAGATTTCTTGCTTGTTGTGGTAATAGAAAGCGGCTAATTATCTCCCACTCAATTACAAATATTGATCAGCTGCTTGGCTGCAGCTGCTGGAATCACACTAATGGTCCAACTGTGTCCAACGTGGAGACATAAATCAGACAGAGAGACACTGAGACTGCAGAGCTGCCAGCTCACTGCAGAGGAAACACCCTGCAGACACTCTGAGTCACTGTTTACACCCGATGTACCTGAACACAACACACCTGCACATAACAGGTGAGTCAGTTCGTTGTGTTCAGGTAACGTTTTGACTAATTTTGTAATTTAAAAAAAGTCTAGATTCTCTGATGTGAATATTTTCTGGTTTCTTTCCTCTCTGACAGTAAACTGATGATCTTTGAGTTGTGGACAAAATGAGACATTTGAGGACGTCATCTTGGACTTTGAGAGACATTTGATGGATCAAACAATTAAACGATTAATGGAGAAAATTATCAACAGATTAATCAACAATGAAATAAAAGTTTGTCTCACAATCATTTGATTTAAATTAAATTCTTTGAGTGCAGTCAACACTTGATGTGCTGAAACTTCACAGGTTTGAGTCCCAGCCTGAAGACGTCTTCAAGGGACATAAATAGGGATGTCTCGATCCGATCACATGATTTTCAAGTGATCGGAATCGGGTGGAAATGATCAGATTTAACCTGACAAAACAACAAGCATGGCCATGTTGACGTTTTAAATTCATCCTGAGGTACAAAGAGATGTCAAATGTCCCACAACATCAATATTCATTGTTGCACAGACAGAAACAACACCGTAAACGTCACAATTTATGGCAGGCGGGGAATTCAGACAACATAGTGAGCTGGTAGTTAGTAGGCTAACGCAGGACAAACGTGTCTCCTCAGGACAACGAAAACATCTGCAGTTTGGAGGTATTTTAAACTGGACAGTGAAGGCAGCGCAGCAGACACTGGTAATGTGTGCAGACTGGTCATTTCACTTGGTGGAAACGTGGACGTGTTCTCTTTTTTCCTTCTTCTTATTAATGCATTGCTGAAGTATCGGATCGGGACTCGGTATCAGCAGATACTCAAAATCAAATGACTCGGAGGCAAAAAAATGTGATCGGGACGTCCCTGGACATAATGACACATTACTGTCTCAGTTATTAATTAGTGAATCAGAGATAAGTGGTGTAAATGTGCAGAGTGGATCAGTCAACTCTTCAGTTGTGAATATAAACGATTTAAAGTGTGAGGTTCAGTCACAGTTCATGACAGCAAGCAGTAAAGTGACAAATGAAAGATATGAATCAGTTCCACCGTCTGATGTCTGCGGCGCTGCCGAGACGAACGCCTGCGTCTCCTCGAGGCGTTCGACGTGTCAAAACTGTCCCACTGTTATTAAGAAACAGCCGTCTGACAGAGTGAGACCTCTTCACTCTACAACCAGCTCTGACACCATGTCAAACACTCTTCATCCTCATCTTCATCACCCTGAGGGACTGGGAGAGACTGACAGCTCCTAGTGCACCTGAACACAGCACGCTGCATTAAACAGGACAGCACTGAGGACACAATGTTAGCATGTCAGGCTATCTAATGCTAGCTTACTAGCTGCAGTAACTTTACCTCCAGACAAACTGATGTCACCACTGCATCAACAAACTAAGGAGTCATGCTGTGATTTTTTATCAAAGCGGGTCGATGCATTGTTAGCTTAGCTCTTATCCCGGCTCTCTTCCTGTGCTGATCGTGGTCCAGCTGGTCTGGCTGGGTGACCCGTCTCAAGGTCCGCTGCACTAATCGAGTCCCTGCTCTTCCTTTTCCCACGTTAATGAGTTAATGAGTGCATCAAACACATACAGGTGTCATATTTCACCACCTGACCGGTGTTTGCTGAGATGTAAGCTAGCTTTAGCCTCACTCTGTTAGCATTAACGTTACATCATGTATGCAGCTAATCATTTGTATTTTTACGTTTAATATTAAAAACAGCTTTGAGAATATTTCATTTGGTTTATTTTGTCTCATCATGTTGAACCAGTTTGTTTCTGGAGACGTTTACATCCAACAACACAAAAATGAGACAAGATCTTTTTGTCGTGTGTAGAGCTGCAATAATTAATCAAATAATTGATTATGAATAGATTATTAAATAAATCACCAACTATTTTGATAATTGACTAATATGTTTGAGTCACTTAAAAAAAAAGTATAAATTCTCTGACTTTAGCCTCTTAGACTGAATATTTTCTGGTTTCTGGGGACGTCATGCTGGGAAACTAAACGATTTTTTACGGACCAAACAACTAATCTATTAGTCAAGAAAATGATCGACAGATTAATCAATAATGAAACTAATAATTCCAGGAAAGGCTTCTGTCCGTGTGTTCCACATGTTTGTACCTGTGACGGGATTAAATTCTTCTGTTTCATCATCAGGTGGTGATTTCAAAATAAAAGCCTTCTTGTGGAATTTTGTGAGAAGCAGCCGAATCTGTTCTGACTAATCGCTTTGAGGCGCTGCCGTCACGGAGGATGAAGCTTTTTCTTTCAACGCTCTTCCTTCTTTGTGAGGAAGACACTCAGAAAACGTGACGGAGGCGGGGAGACGACCACGAGTCCATCCGTCCAGCCAGAGGAGGGATTATCGTCTCCTGACAGTCCGTTTGAAGTGAGGAGGCCTTCAGCGCCCGCAGAGAGGATTCACTTAATTACAAAGTGCCAGTCATGATCACGGCGGGGCGTTTCTTCTTCATGTTCCTGTCAGCCGCCGTACCATCACTTATTATGAATGAGACGGGAAAGTAAAAGCTCCTCTGGGGAGACGAGGCCGCCGGGTCAGACGCTTCATTAATAAACCAGCAGCAGCAGCAGCAGCAGAGGAATCAGTGCAGACACAGAGGTTAAATTCACCTTCACCTCCAGAGACTCACAGAAACATCTACACCTGACCTCATTCAGTCAGTCCAACACGTCTCTACTGTCTCTACTGTCTCTACTGTCCCTCTGAGAGTGCCAGGACAACAGATTACACAGTTTAACACCAGGAAATATGGAGTCAAATGTCCATTCAGTCACTTCTACATGTCTCTACTGTCTTTATTCTGTATCTCACTTGTTCTTGAGAAGTGGGACAAAACATGTCGTACCAAAAAACATTAAAAATTAATACCAACCTGCTAATTCCAATTTTTTGTTGAAAATGCATTCTTTACGGACTTATATATATGAAATAAGTAATTCATGAAATATTTTCTTTTGTTTTAATTGTTTTAATGTCTAAACTGTCTCTGACTTCAAACTATTTAAAAATGTGTTAAAATCCTCTAAAATCTCAAACTAACAACACCTGCTGATAAAAATGTGCTGTTATAATCATCTTTGTTTTAAAATATATATTTTTATAAAAATGTTGGTCCTTTAAATTTGTGTCCCTGATGATTTAATCAGGCATAAAAAGGGTCAGCTGTACCCTAAGGACCCCTGTCTCACTTCCTGGTTTAAAAAACGTGAGAATGCTGCTCAAACTCTGGTAAACTTTATATTTTTAGACAAATTCATTCAATAATGTTTCTATCAGATTTGTCTCAGCCATAACATGTCGACTCTGACGTCCTAAATCAAAGATCAATAAGAATTATGGTTTAAAAATGTGTATTTTGATTCACACTCTGAGACACTTTAAAAAATAAAATGACGACGCTGTGAAATGAAAACATGGAACATTTTGTCGACTCCATCAGATTTTCCATCTGACAGAGTCGACATAAAACATTTAATCAGCAGATCGGCTCATTACAAGGTTTAATAGAAAAAAAAGAGTTTGATCTTTGAAATAAAAATCAAAATGCAGTTTTGTCCCAGTTACTTTCTGTCCCTCTGGGAGGGAACAGTAACTCTACAGGAACAGCTGATGAACACACAAACAAAATCAAACCTATTGTTTACATCGTTCTCTTTCTACTGTTGCAGTTGCCATGGTTACAATCTGTATCAGTTGTACAGGAAACACTGTAAAACTTCAAGTTCTGGGTCCTGACAACAAAAATAATGAAGTTCACACATTCATGTTCATTAACAGCGTAAACGCTCATTAATTAGAGACTCCATTACCGTGTGTCTGTCTGTGTGTGTGTGTGTGTGTGTGTGTGTGTGTGTGTGTGTGTGTGTGTGTGCGCGCGACAGTGGTGTGTTCAGGAACTCAGTGGGAAAGAGATAACTGAGACACACAGTCCAAAGTAAACTGACTGATCTGGTTAGATAAATAAAAATAAAACTTTTATTACCTTTGTGGGCGAGGCAGCGGATGCTCTGTTTGCTCTGGATGTCCCAGAGACGAACGGTCTCATCATGTGACCCAGAGAGGAGCAGCGTCCCGTCCATGGAGACAGACAGACACGTCACCAGGTTCCTAGGGAGACATTCAGAGCGGCCATGTTGGCTCAAAAAGGTCTGATCCAGTTCAGAGCAGCTCACACACTCATTATAAACTGTGTGTCCAATCAGAGCCCAGCTCTGTCAGGACAACTTGCTATTGGTCAGAATTCAGCAGAGTTGATTTGACAAACTTTATTTAAACAACTGACAGACAGCCTTCACCTGTCGTCATCTCACCTGTGTCCTTTGAACACCTGGTTCCCGTCGGTGTCGGACTGGAAGGATTTGTCCCGACTGAGACTCTGTAGATCAAACACAAACATACTGAGTGTACAAACTCTGATTCCTATTGGTCGAGTTTAGACGGTTTATCCAGCTGACTCGTCTTGATGGCCGTCTGTTCTGTAATTGATCATTAAATTGATCAGAATATTTAGAGACTCTGAGCCAATAAAAACAGAAACAGAACTGAAACTGTTTGAACGAACATTTCAGTCCAATCTGCTGGTCTAACTGTCCACACACTGTCCACATATAGGAAAGTACCTGTCCATCACTCATTTCTCTCTACTGTCTTACTGTCTGTGTCCCCATGTGTCTCCTTTGAAACATTTCTATCTACTGTCCCCAGTTGAGTTGGACTTGTCCTACTGTCCTTGTCTGTCATCATTGTCCCCATGTACGAACTTATTGACACACAGTTTTGGTTTTGTACTCTTCTTTGTTGGTTTCTGATGATTTCCATCACTCCTCCTTTAGTCCAGATCAATATCTAGTGTACCAGAATGTCATGTCAGCGGAGACCATCACTGGGACAGAAAGAAAGACACATCGTCCCGATGATTATTTTCATGATGAATTAATTGTTTGGTCTATAAAATGTTAAAAAATTGTGAAAAATGTTTCTCAGAGCCCAAAGTGATGTCTTCTTCTTTTGTCCAACCAAGAGTTCAAAAACATGACTCTTCATTTACTGACAGAAATGACAAAGAAGCTGCGACCAGACGATGTTTCACTGAAGCCAGGCTTCAAAAATCCACTCAGCTCTGAACCTGCTAACATAAAGCTAAGCTAACATTAGGAAGAAAACGCCGCTCAGCTGCTGGGAAACAAAAAACACTGTTCGGGTCAACAAGTCTGTGACTGACTGATCAGAAAACTGACAATATGTTAATAAATCAATAATTGTTTGAATTATAATTATTTCAAACAGAAATACAGAGTTATCTCCAAAGTAGGGCGGCACAATTATGGCCAAAATGTTAATCATGATATTTTGATCAATATTGACGTCACGATTATTAATCATAATTATTCATTACGTTAGGGAAAACATATTTTTATTGCACTTTCTATTTTAAATAAAGAATACGTGAACAATTCTTTCAGTTCAAAATTAAACTTAAAATAAAAATAAATCATAAATAATACAATAAAATTCACCCAAGACAAAGGGCTAATGAAAAATAAATATGCCACTGCAGAGTGCAAGTCAACAAGTCAGGTCAGTCACAGTTGTGAAGTTTTTTCATACAGTGCAGGAAATACCACTCTGGAGAAATAACTGTGTGAAGGGATCATATATTTCTTGTCCAGTGTTTTGATCATGTTTCTGAAGCCTTGGTTGCTCACAGTATTTATTGGACAGGTGGATGGATACGGTGTCGCCCGGTGCAGGGTTGCTGTTATGGTTGTCTGGGTTGACGCTGGATCAAGACGGGGATTTAGTGGAGTAGCGTTAGCTTTGGCCTTCATGTATTCATCGTATTTGTGTTTGTGGTGTTTTTTCAGGTGGTTGAATAAGTTACTTGTGCTGCAGACACAACTTTATGGCACTCTGTGCAAATGATTTCTTTTTGGTCAACATCACCTGCCCTGAATCCAAAACACCTCCAGACAACAGATGTTGATCCTTTTCGAGGCACTAACTCCTCACCTCCAGATGCTGCTGTACTGTCATTTTCTGCTCCTGACGTTACGTTTCACTCTCACATCAGTCCACTGTTGAATAACTTGAGGCTGCTGCTGCAAGGCGCGCTTGCACAGCTTAATGAAGCCCTAACCCTTCGTTCGCCCCCTGGTGGCTGGCTGACTGTTGGTTGATATGCAGCAGAGCCAGCATTCGATCACGTCAATTTAATCATGGCAGCCAAAATCGTGATCGTGATTAAAATTCGATTCATTGTGCAGCCCTACTCCAAAGTGACGGAGTTAGTTTTTCTGTTTTCTCTGAGTGAACTGAATCTGACGAGACATCTGAGGACAGCACCGTGGACACTGAGACACTGAGATCAATCTGATCAAACAGACAGAAAATGAATCAAGGAAACAGTCTAGTATTTTTCAGCGGTCAGAAATAGATGAGTTTCTTTCACAGCAGCTTCAGTCAGCTGAGCAGATCTGAATGTCCTCAGAGACAGAGGACAGAATCAGGATCAGTTCAGGTGATGTTTGTAGTTTCAGTTCAGAGGACGCAGATTTAAACGTCCTGACACACTGAACAAATAATAATCACCATGTTTGTCTGAGTTTAGGTGATATTTGCAGAGCAAGGAGCTGCAGCAGTTTCAGTTCAGGGGACACAGATTTAAACGTCCTTAGAGACCGAAGACAGTAGATCGGTTCAGAGGGAGGATGAGGAGGATGTTTAAGGAGGACGAGCTCTGTGTTTTGTTTGGAGGATTAACTCGGTGAAGCTTTCAAATGTAAATGTGCTGTGGAGAGAAACAACAGTGTTGAGACGGAGAGAAGAAAAGACGGACAGACGATGAATGAATAAAGAGATGAATCATCAGAAATGTTTCTACTCTCGAGGATTTATCCTCATCTGTTTCTCCTTTACACTCAAACACTGTGTGTTTTTATTTAAAGACAACTGAAGAGACAGCGTCGTCTCTTTATAGTCTTTATTTCAGCAGGTAAAAGAGTCATTAAGATTAAAAGTCTCTTTTTTAAGAGTGACCTGGCCAAGTTACAACAATACAAACAGACAAATACAACTGTCACACAACAAACCACAGCATCCAAATAATACAGAATATAAGATCAAGGACAAAACAATTATGATGCAGGAACAATTTCTAAATTGACCGGGGGGCTTTTCTGTCGATCCTTCGCAATCGACTTGAATTCTCCCACAGAGATCAGCTGTAAATTATTCCAGGACGAAGCAGCAGAATATTTTAAAGCTTTTTTAAAAGCACAGTTCTGTTCTGACTCTCGGGAACAGCGTCTGCAGAATATTATGAGAGCGAAGGTTGTACTGATTTTGGTTTCTACACATGTATGTAATCAGATACGAAGGAACCAGTTCAAGAACAGATTTTGTATACAGACCAACTAATGTGAGAGCCTGTGGACACACAGAGACGCCTGGAAGGAGAAATTTGTTCCTAAAAATAAAATCCAAATTTAACTTTCAGCTTGGAGACGAGGTTTACTGTTTGTGTTGAGACAAACTCATGCCGAGACTGAGACGATCTGATGAAATGTAGTCAAACTGATGTGAAGCGTCTCTGCTGAGTCAAAGCAACAGATTCATCTGAAGATAAACTGAACTCAGACTGATGAAAACAACAGAAAATAATCTTTACTTAAATGGAAATATGATCTATACCAGAGGGTGGGGTTGTAGGGTGGACAAAGGACAATGTAGGACATAGGACAAAGAATTTAATTTGTATAGAAAATAAATTATGTAATTTGTAGGAAACTGAATGTGGCTTTGTAGCATATGACATAAAACCTAAATTCCAAAAAAATTAGAAATAAAAACAGAATGCAATGATTTGCAAATTCTTTTGGACGAATATTCAGTTGAAACCAGCACAAAGACAAGATATTAACTGTTCAAACTGAGACAGGACCCCGTTTACCACAACACTCAGACAGCGTTTGGGAACTCGAGACACTAATTGTTGAAGTTTTGGACGTGGGACATAGTCTGTAGGACGTATTTTGATGGATTAAGGAGGGAGTTTGTTGGACGTGGTTTGTCGGAGGACAGAGTTTAATGGCAGTGGGATGTAGGTTTTTTTTGGATGTGTGTTTAGACACAGGATGTAAAGTGCAGAATGAGACTCACCTGGCTGCACAGAGACACCTGGAAAATGTTTCCATCACTGCCTCCACAGAACAGGAAGTACTCGCAGGGGTCAAAGGTCACAGACATGATCTCCACGTCAAAGAGGACAGACAGTAGCAGCTCACCCGAGGACAGCTCCCACACCTGGACAGAGAGACATACAGTTTAGGTTCTCTGTCAGTCGAACGGCAGCAATCTCTTGTGTAGTTTGTCATCTTGTTTGTGTAAATTTTTCTTAGACAGAGAGAGAGAGAGAGAGAGAGAGAGAGAGAGAGAGAGGTGTAGCGATAATGACAGGAAGTGATGTCGTCTCGGTTGCCAGCTGACCCCCCCAGTGAAATAGAGCTGCTGGCTCTGCAGAACACACTCTGTGTTCCAGACTCCACTTAAAACCTGAGAATTTAAAGTGAGCAGCAGCGATGCTTCGGCTCGTGTTCAGCACCGCCTCACCATCCATCGTTATGATGTCACAGTGAGCTGATGTGTCATTACTGAGACTCCGCCTCCTGTGATTTATTTCCAAGGGAATTTTACCAAAATTAAAACCAGATCCGAGGACAACAAGAGGAGACACTCTGTGGTTAAAGATATTAATCCTTCTGATCAGAGGTGATCAGTGATGTCACACCGTCGTCTGATTGGTTAAAAACAGATTTCAGTGCTGCTTCAATGATACATGAATACATGTACTACAGATAAAACACTGAAAATATAAACATGAGCTTAAATTAAAGAAGTAGTCAACCAACATCCCCAATCAACTGACCACTTGATCAACAAACCGATCAATATTCTGACCATCACATGTATGAAGCCTCCACGCCGACTCGAGTGTAACATCTTTAATCTTATAAAAACTCAAACTGGTATAAATGATTCTGATGTATTGATGAATGTGATGCTGATCTGTGTTCTCATTCATGTTCCTGAGGAACCACAGAACTGATTTCTGCTTTAGAACATCACCTCATCCAGTTTATACAGTAACAGATTATTGAGTGTGTTTATTTGTGACTTTACATGATTCTGATTGGTCGACACAGCATCATGCCTTTGCAGAAAGTCAAATCTGGTTCAACTTTTCTGGTCGACTCTAAAGTTAAAGTTGGTCTGAAAACAAGGTATGTTCCATTTAGCTCGGCAGTTGAAGATAGAAAGTTAACTGCGTTCCTATTAGGAGTGTAACAGATCGTCATTGCTCATCGGTTGCCCCGCCTCCCCACGTTAGAGACCATCTGGGACCCACAGACTAAATACAACCATCGTAGTGTGAAAGTTTTACTGTTATTCTATAAAGTCGTTTTATAAAGCGCTCCGTGTGGCACCGCAGGAAGACAGAAGGTGGAAGTGGACAGGCTGTTGTCATAGATACAGATCAGTGTGATGTTTATTGTAACTGCTGTCTCACCTTCTACTCACACACAGTTCTGCTTAGTTCACCGGAGCAGCTGCAGTCTGTCTGTGCTGATTGGCTGTTACTTGTGATTAACGAATTATCAAATATTCTGCTGGTGATCAGAACATCACAGCAATTTTGTAAAATGGTGAGTTCTATCAGTCTCTTAAAGCCTGAAGAGAAGAGAAAGAGATTCACGTCCACCAAAACAGGCTGAGGCATAAATGAACTCGATGCAGATACTTTTCTAATGCCCTCTCTGACTCCGCCCACTGGCTGCTAAGCCAGGAAAAACTCACACAATGTTTTTCTTGAATGTATTGTCAAATATTTTTGTGAAATGTGAAAAAATTTAGATGAATGAAAAACATTTTGCATATAGTACAAATTACAACAAGATATTAAATATCACTGCAGAAGCTTGATCTGAAGTTGACAGATGAGCGGATCGTCTTCAAGCTGCAGCGAAGAACAAGCCGCGACTGACTTTAATGGACTGAAGTGACGGTGAGGCAACTCGTTTGTTTTCTGTGTTTACTTTCTTCCTGTTTAGAAATCAAATGAACTGAACTGTTTTCTTTTTGAATTGAGTTGAATTGTTTTATCTTTGCTTTGCACTGAACTTGAACTGAACTGTGGAACAGGAATTGACTTTCTGTTTTGGGATTTTTTTTTTGCTTGAAAATATGGACTGGATTTGGGATTTTCTGGAAGGGTGTGATTGCTCTGATGTCTCCGTTGCATTTTTTTTTTTTTTTTGTCTATGATTTTCTTCAAAACACTTAGTTCAATTATATTCTATCTGTACTGGTATTGTATTGTCTGCAGCTTTGTTTGCTTTTGGCTGTGTGTTCTTATGGGTTTAAAAAGGATTTTTTGTTTTACATGCTCCGATTTTGAAACTTTGTGTGCATCTGACAAACTAAATAAATCACTGACTCACACCCTGATGAAGTATTGTTATGCACCAACTGTACTGACACCCCAAACATCCTCAGTCAGACAGTTACAATGTCAAGCCATTTAAGGTATTTGCATAAATGTAAACTTAATAGTTACAGCACCACCTTGAGGTCAATGAGTGTCTTTGCAACCCAGCTACTAATTAAGGTGAGTTTTCGTCCTGGGGTTTCTGCTGCATAAATGCTTTTAGTGGAGAAAAATAATAATGAGAAAGAAAGAATAATTAGAACAAAAACAATAGGGGAGAGAGGAAGCGATGCTGCGTGGACTCGTCATAACAATAATAATAATCACAATAATAATAATAATGATATTAATACGTTTACTATTCCATTACTATGGTGGTGACTACAGACAGAGATGAGGCTGTATTTTAAAAATAATTTAACCCTAATCCCACTATTTTTCTTTTTTGCAGATCCAAAAAATCAGAGATCAAAGATCCGATCCGTGAGTCAAAATGTGATACAATGCAAACTTTGAGTTTTGTTATTCCCCTCGTTCCAGTACAATTTGGTAAAAAACTTTATATATATATGTTGTGCACTCCAAAGGGTGGAAGTGGCTGAGGGGATAAAATAAGTTTGTTGTATTATATTGCAACAATATTACAGGGATGACTATTGGTGCTTTCACAAAACGTGAGATTATTTTATAAATAATCATCAGTAATGTGGATATAATACCTGAGTGAGTAACGGTAAATAATAGATCAGCTGGAACAGTCTGGTAAATTCTCAAACTGGTGACCGGTCGGTCAGCGTCACATATTCGATTCTGTGCTCGTCATTGTCACACACGTGTTCTGCACGATGGTCACGTCATGCACGCAGCAGACAAACTGACCGTGACATCACAGCACTGATCACAGCGACACACTCTGACACATGTCTGCATGAAGATGATGTCAGAGACAGATTCCAAGAACAGGATAAAACAGAAGACAGACAGTCTACAACGAGACAGAGCAGCTGATAATGTCTCAGAACAGCTGTAAACTCTCTAGCTCTTCATGCTAATGTTAGCCAGCAGCAGACTGATAGTTCAAATCTCACTTCCTGTTCTGACTGAAGAATAAACAACCTGTGTTGCGTCTCCTCAAACATTTTCTCATCCAGACTCATTTAACTTCTGCATCTGTTTTCTCACGGCAAAGTTTTACTGCAGCAAACTGTTGCACCGATCCGTCTCGGTTTGTTTACATCTGCTTCCACAGGAGATCACGTGAAATCGTAGATCACATTCAGCTGATTCCTAATCTTAATGTAAAACTATAGTAAGGCCTGGCTGTAACCTGCAGGACTTTGGAGAAGATTTAAATAGTATTTAATGAATATTTAATACTCAGTGTCTTATTATGAATAATTTAATTTTTACAAGAAAAGTTGCAAAAATGTTTGTGAATTCTGTCAATTACAGTTCAGACAGACTGAAAATCAGAATCTGACAAAATCGAATCGGCAGGTCAGACCCTTCAAAAAGTCGAAAATCGGACAAGAAAATTGAAATCGTGCATCTCTAAAAATGACATCACTTAACTGTAATGTCGCCATTAAAACCAGGAACAGACAACACTTCTGACATATAACGATAAACGATATCCAGAATTTATCACAATATCTAGTGTCATATCACAATACAATAAAATATCATTTTATTGCCCAGCACTAGCATCAACGGTGCTTGTTGTTGATCTCTTGTGGCCCATACTTCCTGTTTCTCTTGTGCTGTCTGAAATGTATTTAAAGTGGTCCAGAGAGTTTTTATGAACACCACTGGAAGGACTTTATATAAACTTAATCAACTTCTTCTTCATCATCATCAGTAGGTCAACTCTCAGACTCTGCAGTCAGTCTCTGAAACCTCTTCATCAGCAGAATTTCGACTCAGTGACTCTGTTTGTGTCTTAAAGCGTCTCATTTGTCTCTGGTGTCACTTTCCTCCATTAAACCATCTGTCATCATCAAAGGACTTTATCTCACAGAGGACACAACCTCCTCACCTGTCCCACCTGTCTGATCGTCATGACAACCGTCACTCTATCTCCGTTTCCACCCAGCAGCTTAGTAACGAGCTCATCCATCCACTGAATGAGCACAAGGTCGCCACGACGGTCTGAACCCTCGCTGTTTATTTACTGTCAGACCTTCATCATGTTCCAACCGACACCAACCATCATCATCATCATCATCATCAGAGAACATAAATCACACTGTGACTGAAACCAGATTTGAATCAGGATCAAACAGCAGTGGCCTGGATCCAGAGTTTAACAAAAGGTTTTTATGAGGGAGGATATGAGCATGTGTCCCTGCAGGGCGACCGACTGGCCAAACAAACGACAGACAGAAGAGATGAGGCACTGACCAGGTCAGAGCCTCTGGGAGGATTAATTCACTTCTGTTTCATCACTACGATCTTTCATCCAGTCTTATTCTCTGACAGAAACACTCGAGCCAAACCTCATTAAGAAAACGTCATATTCTGAGAGACGCTGCTGGTTTTAACAGACAGGACACTGAGCTGATGATCATCTGAAACAAAGAACCAACAAACCAAACCTCATTAAAAAATGTCACATTCTGAGACGACGAGCAGCTCGTTAGTGTCTCTAAAGATATTGTTTTTCTGATCTCAAACCTCTAACAGCACATACAAGCTGCTGTCCCTGAATGCATCATGCTTCAGAGTGAAGTGTCACTCTGGGTGAAATCAGCATGACTGAAGAACAAACATAAAGCTGCTTTAACATCACATGGCAGAGTTGCAACGTGGGAACATTGGTTGTCTCCTCCCTCCAGATGGTGCATTCATGTGCAGATGATTGTTGCTCTAACATGTTGTGTTTCATGTTGATTTTACTTTTATTCTGAAAGTCTGGCTAGTGCCTGTGGGTCATTTGTTGTAATTTATTTTATTATTTCTCTTTTGTAAAAGTCTGAACTTTATCTCACTTCAGTTTGTTTAACTGCATAAATAATCAATAACTGATTGGTTTTATAAACTCAAAGCCTCTGTAGTCTTAAGAATAAAGCACCTGTTTAAACTCTGTGCTGAATACCGTGACTCTGCCGTACCTGCCTACAGGTGGACATTATTCATATTTAACCTGTTTTATATATTTATAATATGTATTATATACAGTTGAGTCAGAATTAATATTTTGTTATCTGATAAATATTCTGTCCTCAGATTAAATGTTTTATCAGAGGGCAACACGTGTGTGTGTGTGTGTGTGTGTGTGTGTGTGTGTGTGTGTGTGTGTGTGTGTGTGTGTGTGAGTGTGTGTGTGCATTAATTTCTGATTATATTAAGCAATAAGAAAGTTTTCAAAGAAGCCACACCCTGGTGGATATTCTCAACTTGTGGTCTGTGGTCCACTGCTGGGCCTCAGAACACCATCTAGAGGCAGATTACTAATAAATATGATTCTGGTATTTTACAAAGCTTGTTTTTAATATTTTAACGTTAGATTAATAATTTTGGCGTTAGATTTGAATATCAGTAGTCTCAACACATCATCATCCGCTAAGACGAGGCGACACAAATGATCAGTCTGTGAGAATAAAGTGAGACGACCTGCAGCTCAGAGCTCCACAGTGTGAACAGAAAAATATTAAATCTGGATTCATGACAGCAGCGGTGATGCTGATCGTTGTAGTCTCATAACTGTTGAACAGGTGTTATTACCTCAGTCTTACCTTCACAGTTTGGTCTAAGGAGGACGTGCGACTCTGGCCTGAGCTCCCATCAGGCCACAGTGCAGGTCTGTGATTGGCAGAGAGTGAGACAGGACGTGGCGTGGTTCAGGGGTGTGGCTTAAATCCAGCTGGATCACTGAAAAACACACACACACACACACACACGTGTTTATAAAGCTGAGTCCAGGTGTGTTCGAAGAAGAAAGTCTGAGTTAACAAAGACAGTTAATAACCACCGTCATGACACCTGTGAATATCTCTGACTGGGGTTTAGGACTTGTTGAGCAGCTCATCCAAACAAAGTCTGACAATGTTGAACTTCCTTTATAATTCATCCTCTGATATCACGACAGTGGTTATTAACTGTCTCTGTTAACTCTACTTCTCTTCTGTCTGTGCATGCTCACATAAAAAGCGTGTTTGCTGTGTCATGTGACTCCTCTTCTGCACAAAGTGAAGCGATGGCGAGCCGCCTGGTTCAGTCAAGATGAACAAGTTGTTATAATGAAGAGCTGTGGAAAATATAAAAAATATGAAGCAGGGCTGAGTTTAAAAAAATCGATTAATCGCGTCAATTTTCCTGCATGGTCCGATATCGATTCATAAAATCCCAAATCGATTATTTAATGTCTTTTCTACCGTGTGTATCGACCTGCAGTCTCGCGTGACCAGCCTTTCGCGAGATATCTCGTATCGTGAGATGTCGTCGCCCAGTGAGGAGCGTTGTTCAGCGAGAGCCCTGACCTGTGACAGTTGGACTTCCAGAGCAACGGATTCGCACCTGATCATTACTGCTCACTACATGGACAGTGACTGAAACTCGTGTCGTCCTACAGACTAGAGCAGGTGAAACCAGCCGGCTGTGAATATTAAACGTGCTGTGGACATGATGGACCTGTTGCCGCGTCGGCTGTTTCACACACCTACTCAATAGGGCTGCAACGGATCGCAGCTGATCCGTGTCCCGCACGGATCGCCCTCTACGGTTCGGACCACATGTGAGCATCATAGTTTTACTGTTAGTTTTGTATAAGTTATAAAACCTGAAATCTCCATGCAGAGCTGCAGTGAACAGACAGGACAGATGCTGCTGTGTGCAGCTCAGCTCTGATTTAAAAGTCGTCACGTCGCCTCGAGTGAAATCCAGACCATAACTTTTTCACTGATGTAACTCTGCTATCACCATAGAAACAGATCATCAAACTGTGATGTTCATTGAAACTTTGGTGATATCAGCTGTCTTAACTTCTACACAGCTCCTCTCTGCTCACCGCTGCAGCTCTGTCTCACCCGTCTGTGACACACTGTGTCTGCTGATTGATCATCACTTCTAACCAATCAGATGTGCTGCTGTAGGCGGGACATTGAGCCAGACTACAGAGTGTAGTTGTGTATTATACTGTACAGTGTATAATGATCTAATATGTATAGTATATACATAGTACAGCACTGTATAAGTTTGAAGTTTTTAATATTATTACCATTATCATTACTATGATCATTATTATTACATTACATAACTATGGTGATAATTACAGACAGACAAAGATCAAAGACAAGTGCATTTTTAAATAATTTAACTCTAATCCCACCACTTTTTTTTTGCTGATCTGAAAAATGATCCGATCCGTGACTCAAACCGTGATACGATCTGAACCGTGAGGTTTTTGATCCGTTACAGTCCTAATATTTACAGCATTAGTTCTCTGAGAATCTCTTCCATATTAAAGTCACTGTCACTGAAATATCCTTACTGAATCGTCGTGTCGAATCGAATCGGTCTCTTGTGAATCGAATTGATTCGATTTGGGAAATCAGAATCAATATCCAGCTCTGTACTGAAGCAAAAGAAACACTGCTGCTGCAAATAAGAGACAGACACTGACTGATGGACTGAATGTGATCTTAACGCTGCTGTTTGTTTCTAACACGATGACTGAACATTAAACAGTTAAACCGCAGATTTAAACAAGCTGTCAGTCTCACTCTGTTCCATTATGACGTTATCACTTGGGTTTGAACAAAGTAAAGTCAAACGAATGAAACTGATAGAGGATTTTCATCAGGATACACTGATCAATTTTCTAATTACTGTTCTGAGCTGCAGTTTATATAGTAAACAGTAGTGATTGTCTGATGAAGCTTTGGGGCTTTTCTTTCTATTTGTGCAGAAACAGATTAATATCTTGAGTGACACCTGGTGGTCTGCAGAATTACAGCAGCTCTTCAACACTGAGCCTGCAGCAGCATCTGCAGCTTTTATATTTTGAGCTTAAAAAGATTGTTTCTTTATGGAACACACCCCAGGTGACCTTCTTCATTTACAAATAAAGCATATTTTTATAATCCTGAGCCTTTATTATGAGGTTAATCAGATCAGAGTGTGGTTTTGTTCTCTCTGGAACAAGCTGCCTTCAACTGAAGGAATTACAAAAAAAATTTCTTCATTGATTTTCACCTGACAGCAAAAAGCCTGAAATCATTACCACATGGACTGCAATTTTTTCAAAAGCTGCTGTAAAATCAGAGATTTTAAGCTGCAACAATCCTAAAAACAGCCTGTGAAGTCCAGGACGGACTGAAATATCAACGTTATTGTGCAACGTGTTACAGCAAAATACGTTTCAAGTCTCCTTCGATTCAGAATAATGTTTATTTTATAAATTATGTTCCCATTTATAGTTAACCATAAAGCAGAGGATACTTTGACTCAACATCACCAAACTGAGGTTCCTATGGCAACACCATGAATACAGTCCATGCTGCTGTTATGTTACGTTTCTACATCGCACAGCTTCGTTCGGTGACATCACTAATGTTCAGCTGAGCACCTGTTTATGATCTGTATAACTCATGAAGGAGAACATCATGAGAACATTCAGTGACAGAGTGACGTCTTTACCACTGAGTTAACCTGAAGCTCAGAACATAACCTGCTTCTGTCCAGGTGATGAGAATAACATCAGTTACCGGTGATCTAACCAGGTTAAAATAGACACACCTTTGTGACAATGAAAACTCTGACTTTAGACTCAATACACCTGTTGACACGTTCATTTCACTTCACAGTGCAGCCCTCAGGTGTGTTCAGCTGTTTTGTCAGGTGTGTTCAGGTGTTTTGTCAGGTTTGTTCAGGTGTTTTGTCAGGTTTGTTCAGGTGTTTTGTCAGGTTTGTTCAGGTGTGTTCAGCTGTTTTGTCAGGTTTGTTCAGGTGTTTTGTCAGGTTTGTTCAGGTGTGTTCAGGTGTTTTGTCAGGTTTGTTCAGGTGTGTTCAGGTGTTTTGTCAGGTTTGTTCAGGTGTTTTTCCAGGTTTGTTCAGGTGTGTTCAGGTGTTTTTCAGGTTTGTTCAGGTGTGTTCAGGTGTTTTGTCAGGTTTGTTCAGGTGTGTTCAGGTGTTTTGTCAGGTGTGTTCAGGTGTTTTGTCAGGTTTGTTCAGGTGTTTTCCAGGTTTGTTCAGGTGTGTCAGGTGTTTTTCCAGGTTTGTTCAGGTGTTTTGTCAGGTTTGTTCAGGTGTGTTCAGGTGTTTTGTCAGGTTTGTTCAGGTGTGTTCAGGTGTTTTGTCAGGTTTGTTCAGGTGTGTTCAGGTGTTTTGTCAGGTTTGTTCAGGTGTTTTTCAGGTTTGTTCAGGTGTGTTCAGGGTGTTTTTCCAGGTTTGTTCAGGTGTTTTGTCAGGTTTGTTCAGGTGTGTTCAGGTGTTTTGTCAGGTTTGTTCAGGTGTTTTCAGGTTTGTTCAGGTGTGTTCAGGTGTTTTTTCGGGTTTGTTCAGGTGTGTTCAGGTGTTTTGTCAGGTTTGTTCAGGTGTTTTGTCAGGTTTGTTCAGGTGTGTTCAGGTGTTTTGTCAGGTTTGTTCAGGTGTGTTCAGGTGTTTTGTCAGGTTTGTTCAGGTGTGTGTTCAGGTGTTTTGTCAGGTTTGTTCAGGTGTTTTTGTCAGGTTTGTTCAGGTGTGTTCAGGTGTTTTGTCAGGTTTGTTCAGGTGTTTTCAGGTTTTCCAGGTTTGTTCAGGTGTGTTCAGGTGTTTTCAGGTTTGTTCAGGTGTTTTGTCAGGTTTGTTCAGGTGTTTTTCAGGTTTGTTCAGGTGTGTTCAGGTGTTTTTCCAGGTTTGTTCAGGTGTGTTCAGGTGTTTTGTCAGGTTTGTTCAGGTGTTTTGTCCAGGTTTGTTCAGGTGTGTTCAGGTGTTTTGTCAGGTTTGTTCAGGTGTTTTGTCAGGTTTGTTCAGGTGTGTTCAGGTGTGTTCAGGTGTTTTGTCAGGTTTGTTCAGGTGTGTTCCAGGTGTTTTTGTCAGGTGCATTCAGGTGTTATTTCAGGTGTGTTCATGTGAGTGTTACCTAAACAGACTCCACACCAGGGCCAGGTTGTCTTTTCCTCCAGAAACAAAATGGCTGCTGTCGTCTGTGAATTTCAGACAGGTGGCGTCCTGGTAGTGACGACTGAGGACAGCCAGCAGCTTACCTGTGGACACCTGAACCAATCAGCAGAGACAGACAGACATCTCGATGATGTAACTGTTTGTTTGAAGATTGACACACACACTGCGCGCAGCGATCCACCAATCACAATGGTTCTTAATCAGTTCACCAAAGCAGACCACGCCCTGCATCTGGAGTGAGTCACAAGATCAGTGCAGGTTAATCGTCCACAAGATGGCAGCAGTAACATAAAGTGCTATTCAAGTCATCTGGTGAAGATTCCTGTATTTTTTCATATCGCAGGGTTAAAAAATCACAATGTCAGTTTTTTCTAATATGGTGCAGCTCTAATACACAAAAGACTTCAAGGTGTCAAGACAGAAGTAAATATAAAACCGATATACAGGAATGAAAATATACAAGGTGTGATGCATTAACAAAAACAAACAAAAACAAAAAAGAAAAAATGCTCATTAAAAACTTTTTCAGATGTTTTTAGAACAATGATAATGTAGATGTTGATAGTAGAGATGTAGGTAAATTATTGTGAAGAGATGGTTCTCTGTATTTCAATGTGTGTTGGTTCAGGGAAGACAATATGGAAGATGGACGCGTCTTCTGAGCGTCTTGTATAATGAGAATAAATGTATGATGAAAACTTTAAAAATTCTGAAAAATGTTCGAAAATTGATGAGTTAGATGTACAACTTGTTACATGAACACACAAGTCTGGTTTATGTTCACATTAAAAATTGATAGCAGTTTGTATTTTCTGAAAAGAGCAGATGAATCAGATTTTTAGCAAAACTCATCATTCTAAAAACTTCTTTTGAACTGATTAAATCATATTGAGAAAAATGGGACATGTGGCGCCACACAGTGTTACAGTTCATCACATAAGGATAAATTAAGCTGTAATAAAAAGTTAAAATACAAGAATGATTTATCAATGAACGAACTCTACTCAAGATTCCAACTGACTTCATCGTCTTTTTACAGACAAATTCAATCTGGTATTTTCATGTTCATTTTTCATTTACTATGACACCGAGGAATTTAACATGAGGAACCAGTTATTCAATACTGTCTATGAATAATTCGCCTTCTTCTTTCTCTTGTTACAGAATATTATAAATTAGATTTATTTATATTGAGAGAGTTTGTTCATCTGAAACCATTGAGAGATTGATGACAGCTCTTCATTTGCTTCTTCAATCAGTGTGTGAAATTTTTCAAGTGAAGCAATAAGACATCAGCAAATAAAAGAGGCAGGACATCATTACTGACCCTGAGTAAATCATTCATATATATGAAAAACAAGCGGCCCAGGATGGAACCCTGAGGAACCCTGAGAACCCACAAAGCAGCAGCTCTATTTGAATTTTGTATATTTATAGATGCATATTGTTCCCTGTCCTTTAAATAATCAGTCAACCATTTCAGAGCAACGTCATGAGTAGGCCTGTGCAGTAAAACAGTTCATACGTAAACGGTCTTTATTTTGATATTGATATGATATTAATTTTTCATAAACCGTCATACCGGTGAATAACTCAAACGGCGTCTGGAGCGTGCACGCGGAAAGTGTTTCAGCGGGACCCATTTCACTGCTGCACGCCAACACCACAGCGTGTTTGTTTGTGGCATTCTCTAGAATTTTTATTATCTAAAGTTGTAGAGATTTTATGAACAAGCTGTAAAAAGCCTTTCAGTTGACATTTTTTCGAAAACCATATTGAGGGCTGGACAACATGTTGCTCTCATCTAAATGTTTTTAATTCTTGAATATATTAGTTTCTCTAAAACTTTAGAAAAACTGTGTAAAACAGATACGGGATGATAATTATTAAATGTGCTAGAATCACCTGATTTAAATAGCGGAGTGACTTTAGCTAATTTAAGGTCGCTCGGTACAACACCTGTGTTTAGGATAAACTTAGAACAAAGGTGACACTACCTTCTTTACAAGACCAGAACTTTTCATATCCACTATAATGTCATGTTCTTCTTTAGGCGTGTGGATCAAACACACTGATCGAGGAACCTGCTCACTGATATTCACCAACACTGATTCATCTGGATTCTCCGTTTTTAAAGAACGACTGATATTTACAAAGAAATCATTGAAGCTGTTTGTTGTGTCAGAAAGATTAATAGAATTTCTCACACCATCAGATAATTGACATGGAAAGTTATGGAGGCTTTCTTATTCAAGAATTTGTTAATGAGGTTCCACGTGTTTTTATATCATTACAATATTGTTCAGATTTTTCTGAAAAGTTTTTTTTTTCAGTTTGTAGTAATTTTGTTAAATAATTCTTATATTTTTTGTAAACATCGATATTAAATGGGGTGGGACTAACAACACAGACCTGTTGTGATCAGGGCTTAGAATTATTAGACTTACATTTCCTGTTTGTTTCAACGAGTTTATCAAATATGGATGTAAAACTTTTCATAAATAAAAGGTAAACCAAATCAGCATCCTGATTTCTGAAGACTTAGTCCCATGAGGCTTCCTCCACCAGAACTATAATCTTTCATCCTCACATCAGATCTGCCTTGTGGATTAGTTTTGGTTAGAAAAATTGAAATATTGGAAAACAATAAAATATATTATCAATCAAAGTTGCAGCTTTATTTGTTATTCTAGTTGGTTCATAGATGAGAGGATGAAAATAAGATGAAAAGTATTGATCAGTGTTTGCTTTATGTTTCCTCCTGTTGTTTTGATATGATCATAAAACCATAGAAGAAGAAGACGACTCACCTCCCACAGGTAAACAGCCTCAGCGACAGCAGCAGCGAGGAAGAGTCCATCAGGTGAGGCTGTCAGACAGGTGACCACACCTGGACACACGATCTTCTGCTGCAGCTGATCCTGAACAACAAATACATCTGCTTCATTATACTGCACTACACTGTGTACAAATACTACGTTTACTGTGTGCAAATACCATGTTTACGTGTACAAATACCACGTTTACTGTGTACAAATACCATGTTTACTGTGTACAAATACCACACGTTTACTGTGTGCAAATACCACGTTTACTGTGTACAAATACCACACTACACTGTGTACAAATACCACACGTTTACTGTTACAAATACCACACTACACTGTGTACAAATACCACACGTTTACTGTGTACAAATACTACGTTTCCTGTGTGCAAATACCACATTTACTGTGTACAAATACCACACTACACTGTGTACAAATACCGTTTACTGTGTACAAATACCACACTACACTGTGTACAAATACCACCGTTTACTGTGTACAAATACCACACTACACTGTGTACAAATACCACACGTTTACTGTGTGCAAATACCACACATTTACTGTGTACAAATACCACACGTTTACTGTTACAAATACCACATGTTTACTGTTTACAAATACCACACATTTACTGTGTACAAATACCACACTACACTGTGTACAAATACCACACTACACTGTGTAGAAATACTACATAATTACAGTATATTTCAGCTATTTAATATAAGGTCCTCAGAGATGGACGAGTCACTCACTGTCTGTGAATCTTTGTATTTATTTTCTACAATTTTTAAATATAGTAAAGAACTAAACTTATAAAAAGTTCTCAAATTAAAGTAAAATGTTGTGTCATTTAAAATATCACTACACAAAAAAGACTTCATGTTATTGAAAGTAAATATACTGTGTACATGTACTGGATATAAGTACGACTAGACTTTCAATCAAAAACTGATCAATAATATTGTCTTTACTATCAGATCTGGACAGGACTACAGATTGTGTGATGAAATGGGGAAAAAAGATTTACAGGTCGACATAACTGAATAAACAACGAGCAGAACTTCATTTAAGTCATCTATATTTTCCACACATTGGTTCTTTGTTCTCCAACGCAAAACAGATCCATTTTAAATAAAACCACGTTAAGTTTGGTGGATGTTTGAGACGCCGAATCCATCAGCAGAGCTGACTGATCCGCACCGACTCTGATAATCTATTTTAAAGCAGTATTTCTTTTTAGAGACGAGCGTCGTGTTAAAATGACAGATTTTTGAACAGAGTTTGGTGGCGTGTCGTCGGTCAGTGTTCAGGCTGATTCGGGGCCATTTCCTCCACCTGTCCTCCGATTGACGGTGTGTTACTGGGTGACGTGACGCCACGCGACGCAGGTGTGTTTGGCAGGACTGTTCACGTGTGTCCAGGTGTGTTCTGCAGGTGTTACCTTCCTCTGGATCTCCCACACGTTGATGAAATTCTTGCCCAGCTGGGCGGACAGCAGGTACTGGCCGCTCAGCACGGTGAGTGTCGGGCGGGCTGTTCCTCCCGGTAGGACAGCAGGCTGAGAGCCG
>CM034597.1:43120025-43154025 GCA_020091685.1 Lutjanus erythropterus
TAGTCTCATTACAGCTGACAGGAAGTGACAGAGCAGAAACGTGACAGCAGAATGTCTTCACGCACAGTGAGAAAACGTGATGATTTCTGTTTGTCTTTGAAATGTTTTGAACATCATATTATTTCCTCTGAAAGAAATGTTTCTGTGATGTTTAAAACTTACAACTTCCACAAACAATATATCCACAATGCATCAGGCTGAAAGAAAAACACAGTGATTAACAGTGAAGACAGCAAGTGTCTCTTCTTCACTGTATAATGACCTCAATATAAAGTGTCCATAAAGAAATCCACAAATAGTATTAATGTCATAACTGTTTCCCTCTGGCTTGTCTGTCAGGCTCCTCACCTTCATACATACATCATCGTTCCTATTTACCTGCAGTATTACAGGTGTGATGATCCTCACCTGTTGCCTCCCTCGTGTCACCTGATCCACTGTTCATCTAGTGATGGTCCAGAATGTCAGGGATACACATATTGACCGGGACCCGCCTCCACCTGGCTCCACCTCCTGCAGTAATGATGAGGACTCACCTGTGTCCAGCTGCGTCTCAGCAGGTGATGTCCACTCACAGACTGGTGTGGACAGTCCATTGAGCTTCGACCTCAAGTTTTCGTCGACACGCTCCACACATGAACAGCTGGTGCACACCTGGACCTGCGTCACACCTGGGGCAGACAGGTGAGCCTGCAGAGAAGCTGTCTCTGAGACAGAGGGTCCAAGTGAACCGTAGGATCCTCCAAGACCTGCTGACCAACCCTAACCTGACTGACAGCCAATCACAGAGCAGAGAGCACAATAACTGAGTAATCCAAAACAGGGGCGGTTCCTTCTCTGTAGCTGCTTCACTTCATGTTCTCTTGTTGAGTTTGGTTCTTTGTTCCTGTAGAACTTGATTTGGTTCTGTTTGGTTAAATCAATGAAAACAGGATGTGATGAAACAGCAGCCATCTTGTTTTCTTGTTTTCTTGTTTTCCTTCCTGCAGGTTTTTTCTGAAAGATTCTGAGATCCTTCAGAAAGCGACAACAACCAGAGGTACACACACAACATACACAACACACACAACACACACAACATATACACAACACATACACAACACACAATACACACAACATATACACAACATACACAACATATACCTAACACACACAACGTATACACAATTACACACAACACACAACACACACACAACATATACTAACACATATTTACAACACACAATAATACACACAACATATATACACAACACTACAATATACTAACATATACACAACACACACAACATATACACAACACACACAACACACACAACACACATACTACACAACACACACAACACACACATACACACAACATATGCACAACACACACAACACACACAACACACCTACGATATGCACTGATCACACAACACACAAGTAATATGCTACACACACAACATATACACAACACACACAACACACACAACACACACACAACATATACCAAATAATACACAACACACACAACATATACACAACACACACAACACACACAACACACACCTACACAACAACATGCTGATGTATGCACACACACAACACACACAACACACACAACATTATACACAATGTATACAACACACTACGATATACACAACACACAACACACACAACACAGACACAACATAACACACAACACACACAAGCATTATACATAACACACACACAACATATACACAACATATACACAACATATACACAACACACAACACACACAACACACACACAACATATACACAACACACAGAACACACACAACACACACACAACACACACAACATATACACAACACACACAACACACACTGCTTTGTATACATATACACACAACACACACACAACATATACACAACATACACAACATATACACAACACACACACACACTGTATATACAATACACACAACGTATACACAACACACACAACACACACACAACACACACAACACACACAACACACACACAACATATACACAACACACAACAACACACATTATGCACAATGTATACACAACACACAAGCATATACAACACACACAACACACACAACACACACATACACACAACACACACACACACAACACACACACAACATATGCACAACACACACAACACACACAACACACTAACGTATACACAAATGTATACACAACACACACAAGCATATACACAACACACACAACATATACACAACACACACAACACACACAACACACAACATTATACACAATGTATACACAACACACACAACACACACAACACATACATAACATATACACAACACACACAAGATACACAACACACACACAACATATACACAACATATACACAACATATACACAACACACACAACACACACAACACACACACAACATATACACAACACACACAACACACACAACACACACAACACACACACAACACACACAACACACACAACACACACACAGCATATACACAACACACACAACACACACAACGTATACACAATGTATACACAACACACACAATATACACAACAACAACACACAACACACACAACATTATACACAACACACACAACACACACAACATATACACAATAACACACACAACACACACAACATACACAATGTATACACAACACACACAACGTATACACAACATACACAACATATAACACACACAACACACACAACACACACACATTGTACACAACATATACACAACACACACATTATACACAACACACACAACACACAACACACACACAACACATACACAACACACACATGTTATACTAACAACACACACAACACACACAACATATACACAACATTACACACAACACACACACAGCACACAACACACACAACATACAACACACAACATTACACAACACACACAACACACACAATATATACACAACACACACACACACATATACACAACACACAACACACACAACACACACACAACATGTACACAACACACACACACACAACACACACACATACACAACATATACACAACACACACACAACACACACAACACACACAACACATACACAACACACACAACACATACACAACACACACAAGCATTATACACAACACACACAACATACACACAACATACACAACACACACAACACACACAACATATAACACACACACAACACACACAATATACACAACACACACATATACACAACACACAATAATATACAACACACACATATTTTTAACATATACACAACACACACAACACACAAAACATATACACAACACACACAACATACACACACACAACATATACACAATGTATACACAACATATACACAACACACACAACATATACACAACACACACAACACACACAACATATACACAACACACACAACACACACAACACACACAACATATACACAACACACACACAACATATACACAACACATACAACATATACACAACATACACAACATATACACAACACACACATTATACACAACACACACAACGTGTACACAACACACACACACACACACAACATATACAACATATACACAACACACACAACATATACACAACACACACAACACATACACAACACACATTGCGATATACACAACATACACAACACACACAACATATACACAACACTACAACACACAAACATATACACAACACACACAACACACACAACACACAACATATACAATGTATACACAACATATACACAACACACACAACATATACACAACACACAACACACACAACATATACACAACACACACAACACACAAAACATATACACAACACACAACATATACACAATGTATACACAATATACACAACACACACAACATATACACAACACACACAACGTATACACAACACACACAACATACACAACACACACAACACACAACACACACAACATATACACAACACACACAACACACACAACACACAAACTTACTTTTTCAAATTAATGACAATGATAAAATGTAAATGAGCTCGTTACTTGTTACTTTTTGTCTGCAGGACAAACTGTCTGCTGATCGATGATGATGATGATGATGATGATCACATCAACTGATCTTAATGAGTTTGAGTTTATTATAAACTGTTCATCATATAATTATTGATTACCTCCTTGATCCAGCTGCGTCCTCTTCTTCTTCTTCTTCTACTATCAGAGCCAATAAAAGTGCAGCTCACAGATAGAAATGCCCTCTGGCAGTCGGAAGTATTGATAACTCTTATTGATTATGAGAACAAATAGAACTGTCGTTATGTAAATAGATTTACACAGTAACTCATTACTTTTATACAGTAATTAGTAAAGTAATTCAATTACTTTGACAGAAGTAACTAGTAACTGTAACTAATTACTACGTATCAGTATCTCTCTCTCTCTCTCTCTCTTCTCTCTCTCTCTCTCTCTCTCTCTCACACACACACACACACACACACACACACTGCTGATGTAAACAGTCTGTGGTCTCATCAGGTTAATTAGTCCTGACGAGCTGCTCAGTTTAATCCTCCTTCCTCTGTCACACCAACCAATCAGAATTGTTGATGTCATCCTCTCCCCTCCCCCACCCCATGTGTGTGTGTTCAGCCTCTTTGTGGCAGCCTGGTTGCCGTGGCAGCAGCAGTTTGAGGACAGAGCTTGTATGAAGCGTCGCTGCGTTCCTCTGAGAGCCGACCACAACCTGCTGACCCCCGACACACACACTCTGTGAGTACACACACACACACACACACACACACACACACACACACACACACACACACACACACACACACACATACATACACACACACACACACACACACTGTAGTTTTTGTTTCTGTCTGATGACCTTTGATGATTCTTCTAAATTCAGGGTGTTTCAGTCAAATGTTTCATTCATTCTCTTGGTGATCAATCTGATCAGTCTGATCAATCAGTTTGATCAGTTTGTGTTTAAGCAAACAGTTTGATCAGTTTGTTTTAATCAATCAGTTTGATCAATTTGTGTCCACACATCAGGAAACAGATAATGAATTTTTAAACCAGTGTTTAATTATCCTGATGTAAACGTGTGTGTGTGTGTGTGTGTGTGTGTGTGTGTGTGTGTGTGTGTGTGCGTGTGTGTTATCATTAACTGTTCATTAAAGGAACAGTTCACCCCAGAATCCAGACTCCATATTTCTCCTCCTCCCTGTAGAGCTGTTTATCCATCCAGATAGTTTTGGAGACATCAGCCACAGAAATGTCTGATTTGTCCACAGTTTAATGGAACTGATGACTGTCAGCTTGTGGAGCTCAAAGAGACAAAAATACATTTGAAAAACTCAAAGCCAGCGTCTGTTTACAGAAATCTTGAGCAAGTTACTGAAGCTCTGGTTGATTTTACTGCAGAAAGAAAGAAGCTCCTACATGAAACTGCTCACATCCAGGTCTGTGGATTATCTTCAATTGTTTGTCTCTTTGAGCTCCATAAGCTGATTGTCATCTTGTTGCATTATATTGTAGAGAAATCAAACATGTTTATGGCTGCAGCTCACAACAAAACTATCTGGATGGATAAACAGTTCTACAGGGACGAGGAGAAATATGGATTTTGGGGTGAACTGTCTCTTTAAACAGCAAAATTCTAGAGGCAAATTTTGAGTTTCCTTAGAAACTGATTGATTGGATTGGCTGAAGACATAAAATAAAAATATATATCACTCATTCTTGAGAAGAAGAAATATTATTGAATGAATTTGTCTAAAAATAGAAAGTTTACCAGTGTTTGAGCAGCATTCCCGTCTTTTTTAAACCAGGAAGAGAGACGGGGGTCCTTAGGGTACAGCTGACCCTTTTTATGCCTGATTAAATCGTCCTGGCCACAATTGTTGTGGAGTTGTGTTGTGGATTCTTGTCTGGGACAAGAGTTTAGAAATTAAAATAATTAAAGAAAAACATTTTCAACAAAAAGGCTTGAAAAAATATGGAACAAACTATTTTCCATGTTGCAGTGTTGAGGATGAAATGTTCAGTCTGGTGGTTCAGCAGCAGGTGAACAGGATGTGTTGTCTGTTAGTATCTTATCACCTCACTGATGTTCTGATGGTTCCAGTGATGTTCTGGACATTTTAATTACCCTCTGCTGAGTTCTCCTGTCAGAGCTGCAAAGTTAACAAGAACTCTGGATGGAAATTTTGTTCTCCTTACATTTCCTTCAGAACTTCAGTGTTTCTGAGCTTCTTTTACGAAAACATGTCCTCTGACAGAAGCAGGTCCTCTGGAGGCCAAGTTGACTTTACAGCTCAGTCTTTGTGTGTTTAGCTCACCAGGTGACGTGGCCTCACCTGATGGGGTCACTATCGCTTCTGTACCTGTGACATTTTTAACTGCCTCTATATGTCTTTGGTGTTGCTGGTGTTGAGATATAACGTTTCACCTCCTCAAGTAAATTCACCAGGTATGTTGACTCACAGCTGCTGTTGGTGTGTTCACAGGTCGGGGGTCAGGCCGCATCCTGTTGTCCAGGTGAGGTTGGAGGGTGAGGCCTCTTCAGCAGAACACCTGAGGGACTTGTCCAGTAACCAATCAACTGTTGGGCCTGCGTGGCGACATCCCCCCACCGCTTCTCCACCTCGTCGTCTGCGGTTTGAGGATGAGACAGAGACAGAGGCGGAGTCTCGTTACCTGGAGCGACAGAGGAGACGGGCAGGGCCACGAGGGACAGGTGTCCTGGTCTCCAAACCAGATCTGAACCTGTACGTCAACAGCAGGGCAGGGCTGCAGGGGGCAGGACCTGCTGTTGACAGACAACACAGAAGATGGACGCTGGCAGAGGGTACAGCTTTAGGAGGCGGAGTCAACCTGAACCTCCATGTACACCCACCTATGCTTGAAGAGCGGGGGCGGAGTATGCACAGGCCCCGCCTCAACCTGCTGACAGAACCAATCAGAGAATCATATATTGGCTCTGTCACACCCGGTCAGACCAGTGGGGGAGGGACCAGAGACCAGGTGAGGAGGAGGACCAATCAGGTGGAACTTAATGGAAAACAGGTGAGCATCCCTAAGGCCACATCTACCACAGACCTGCCAATCAACCCCTACGAGCTGACCACTCCCACTCAGACCATCTCCAAGTGCCCCTCCTCCTCCTCATTTCCATCAGGGATGATGTCACAGAGCATCAGGACCAATGGCACGAAGGCAGTGAAGAACAAGAAGCAGAACCAGGAGGATGATGGGAGATGTCCAGCAGCAAAACCCCACAGAGAGCTCCGATCTGGGGCTGAGCTAAAGAAGAGAAGCTCCTGTGTGGAGGATGGAGGGATGAATAACTCAAAGACGACAGGTGAGAACATTTACATAAATGATGACACTTCTTCTTCTTCATCATCTGTTGTTTTGTTCTCCTCTCTGTATCCATTTCATCTAGGCAAACTGTCGTCATGACAACATGAGATGAAAAATGTTTGAATCTGATTGAAAGCTGAACTTTACTAAGTGATGAGTCATCAGCTGACCTCACTGTTTGATAAACAGGTCACATGATATCACACTAACAACTTGTCCTCTGATTTGTTTACAGGTGAGAACCGAGCCCCACTCACCTCAGACAGCAGCAGTGATGGACAGGTCAGGCAGCCAATGAGAGCAGAGCTTCCTAGTGATGAACAGTGAGTGTGATGCTCCCTGCTGGAAGTCAGTAAACAGCTGATCATCTACATCACAGTCCATTAACTTTATAAGAGCTGTAATGATTAATCAAATAATCAATTATCATTTAATTATTAAATGAACTGGTAACTATTTTGATAATTGATTAATCAGTTTGAGTCATTTTTTAATTAAATAAAGTCAAAAGCCTCTGATTTCAGCTTCTTAAATGTGAATATTTTCTGTATTCTGAAAGGCATTGTCTTGAGAAACAATGATCGACATTTCTTTCAATTAATCAAGAAAATGATCGACAGATTGATTGATGATTAAAGTAATTATTACAGGAAAGACTTGAAAAATAGGAGGAGGACAGGGACATACATCATGACATCAGAATAGATTCATCCTTCCCAACAGTCTGATTTCTGATCTGATAATCAATCAATTATCAATCTTTTCTGTTTCCCTCAGCTTGATAAGAAGAGATGAATCGTCTCGTCTGTCTCTGCGACGTATTTTCTCCTCCGTTACACTCAGCAGGACTCGAACTGGCAGCCTTGACCGCCTCAGCTCACGCCCCCGCCCCTCAGAGCCTGACCCTGCCCCCTTGTGTCCCAGGAAGTCCTCGAGTCTGCTGAAGAAGACACTGTCGATGCAGTCGCTCAGCATGGTGATCAATTATTAGATCATTATTTCATCCAGTATTACATCTTTATGATCAGCTGATTAGTTTTTAACTGGTGCTGCATGTTTCACTGTCCAGGATTGGACACTTCTTGTTCTTCTTCTTTGTCTATGTCTTTTTCCTCTTCATCTGTCTTCTTTGTCTTCTTCTCCTTCGTCTATGATGGTGATTGTGTATTTAGTTTGTGCTTTGTGGACATATTTTTAATCAAAGAAATTTAAAAGTCCAACTTCTTCTTCTTCTTCTCTGACTAGTGTGTCTTCTGTCTGTCCAACAGGGGTCACCCTTCTTGCAGCTGAAGAAGTCGTCATCTGTTCAGATGTGTGTGTCCTCGCAAAAGAAGAAGAAAGATCGCTCCGCTGACTACACACCAGCTGTTGACCAGTAAAACACCATTTCAGCACTCAGATCAGCCAATAACCTGCAGACAAAATTACCTGACCAATTACTGTCTGTCTGTCTGTGTCTCAGGGTCCTCCAGCAGTGTCTCAGTCTCGAGGATGTCAGCCGTCCGTCTTCAGTTCGTTCTGTTGGGCGAGTTCTACAGGTTTGTTCTGATGGAACGTTTCTGTTGGAGGTTCATCGACCTCCGAAGAGCCGAACGTACGGATTCATCATCAGCCGAGGACGAGGACGGCAAGACACTGGTATTATTGCAAAACTACTGCAAACACTACTGCAAATACTACTGTGTTTGTATTGACAGTATCATTCGTCCTGCAGGTGTGTATGTAGAGGACATGGTGGACGGAGGGACAGAGAAGTTGTACGCTGGTCTCCTGGCAGTCGGAGACGAGATCCTGGAGGTGAATGGGGAGAAGGTGGCTTGTCTCAGTCTGGACCAGGTGACCTGCCTCCTGACCCAGAACACGTCCGCCACCATCCGCGTCCTTCGAGACTGGACCACATCTCCACGGTGACCAGGATGTCTGAATGGTGACAAGGATATCTTAGCCAGGACATCTCCACGGTGACCAAGGTATCTCCATAGTGACCAGGATGTCTCCATGGTGACCACAGCACGCACTGATTGGGCGACTATGACCACAGTATTGACCATAACACTGGACCCTGAACCACACCTTCTCCACAGGCCCCGCCCACCTCCAACTGGACTGCAGGTGTCAGACTCTGAGGTCATTTTACCTGCTGATGTCATCACTGAGGGTCCAGGTGAGGTAGGTTTAGAGGTGATCACCTATGGAGTGATGTCATCATTAATTATTAACTATTATCAGAGCTGATGAATGAGCTCAGTGCTGCCCCCCACTGGCACAAACACATCAGCTCACTGACTGTCGTGTCAGCAGCAGCCTCAGGGGGCAGTGATGAGCTCGTTACAGCTGAACGCACCAAAATAAAGAGAAGAGTTTGACACTTTATTTATATAAAGATTCAAAACTTTTCACTGTTTTGATTTTTGTTTCACTTTTTGTCCTGTTTAATAAAAATTTTCAATGACATAAAGTGAACAGATGTTTTTAAACACAGTAACTGTTGTACTGATGTACTGTTACTGAATTTTTACAGTATTTAAGGAAACCTCTGCAGTATTTCTGTAATATGTATTTTTATGTTTGTTTATATTTTCAGACAAATTAAAGAAATGATGAACTGAAGTGTCGAGTCTCGTCATGAGCTGAGAAAACAGGACAAAATATAAAAAAAAGTCACTTCTCTTTAATAACCGTTTCCCTGCTCATTTTAAATGAGTTTTTCTTGATATTTATTTATCTGTTATTTTATTTATGAATCCAGCCAGTCGTCAAAGATCTGTGCTGACCCATTTTAACTGTGAAGCAGAAACTCTAAATTAAAAATATATTTAGAATGAAAACAGTCAAACACCAAAAACAGCATGTCACAATCCATCCATTAATTATTGATAAACTGCTGATAAATTATCAATATGGTGCTCAGATTGTTTTGACTTTAAATATGAAAACAGTTTAAATCCATAATTTTAAGAGTTTTCTCAGGGCACTTTTCATGTAAACTAAACATTTTATTGTATTATTTACTTTTCATTATATTATTTACTTTTTCATATTTACTTTTTTACTTTTTTTGTCAAGATATTTTTATTGAAGTTTTTCATTATAACAAAAATGCAGTGCTGAATGTCATTACAGAAATGTGGAATGAGCATGAGCGTATGTCAACAGCAGCTAGCACCAGTGTACCCATATAAATATAACTTGAACAGGTACAAATTACAAGGAGGTATAACAAAAAAGAGAAAAAATGAATTTAAAAAAATGTGCAAGAACAGTGCACATATAACAATATCTAAAATAATCCCTTCCCAGTCACTGCCAGTATATTAGACATAATATAAGCTCACTGCCACACCAAGAGTCTGTGCTAGGAATAGTAAAAAGCGTGCAGCACAGTTCAAGTCTTTACAGAGTCTGGAATGCATTTAGAAAAGAACCCCACACTTTCTTGAAGTTCCCATTTGAATGCTGAAGTGAGTAGCTAATTCTCTCCAGTTTTAAACAAGCCATGATGTCTTCCAGCCATTGTGCATGATTTGGTGGGGAGGCATCCCTCCGTCTGAGCAGAACTGCTTGCTGAGCCAAAATGGAGGTGAAGGATAAAGTACGTTTTTCTATGGTTAAAAGGTTGAATTAACCAGTTTGAGTATGGAAGTCCAAGTGTCTGTGGACTGTTGCCATATAGGGCAGAAATACCTCTTTTAAAATGGATTTAAAGAAAGGACTGTGTTGACAATGGTCAAATCTGTTGATATTGAAGAGCTGGACAACTGAGAAAGAACATAATGTCTTGCTTGAAGATAGCTGAAAGATTTTGACTTAGGGAGACGGAATTTTATGCTTAAGTGCTCAAATGATGCCAAGATGTTGCCTATGAACAAATCTTTAAAACGCATGTTATCTTTCCTGTGCCGTTCTCAGAAGACCGAGTCCTGAGGGGATGGTTTGAAAAACTGGTTGGAGAGAGAAGCCATGGAAACCAAAATATTTCCTAAATTGGGCTCATATTCTTATAGTGTTTAACCACCAGGTTTTTGATGAATGTGAATGAGGGAAGTGGAAGTGAGGATCAAAGAAATGCAAGAATTGATACATTATCGTCTGAATGTAGTTCATTCACCTGTCCGTGTGGGTTCTCTCTGGGTTCTCCGGCTTCCTCCCACAGCCCAAAGACATGCAGCGTAATAAGTTAACTGGTGACTCTAAATTGTCTGTAGGTGTGAGTGTGAGTGTGTGTCTGTCTCTGTGTGTCAGTCCTGTGATGAACTGGCGACTTTTCCAGGGTGAACCCCGCCTCTCGCCCCGTGTCAGCCGGGACAGACTCCACCCCCCGCGACCCTTCAAGGATAAGTTGTTACAGAAAATGAAAAAATGAATGAATATTGTTTACTTTTTATAATATTATTTTCAGAGACCCAACAGGAAACAATCAGTCTGTTTTCCTTTTTCTGAATTTGTTTATTGAAATCAAATTCATCTGCAGACACAAACACTTCAATCAGTTGCTGCTGTCAACAACAAATAAAATAATAAAGACAGACAATGTTTTCATTCACCCATCAATAACACAACTGAACTGATCAATAACAGTTCAATCAATAACAGTTGATGGTCTTCATTCAGCTGTAATTCAGTCATTGCTCTGATTCATGATGTGTCAATGAAATACACAGTGGTTATTATGGTTAATATTATCATTATTGTTATTATTTTAGGGCTCCATGTTGGTTTCTTAAAGGAAACATGGATTGAACATTTTACATATAATATATTTATATAATTAAAATCATATAATTATATCATATAATGAAAAGCACTGAATTGAACAGAAGGAAAAACTTTCTGCTGAATTTATAAAAATCAGCTGAATAAAAAAACCTGTTCAGTATGACAGAAAAAAATAATTAAAGATGAAATGTGACATTTGTATAAAAGTCTCAGTTATTGAATGAAATTAGCTGGAAGATGACTGGATGGATTTATGAAGTGTGTTAAAACAAGTCACCAGAATAAACAGATTAACGAGTTTTTCAATCCATCAGATTTATGAAGATTGTGGTTTTATTTTGATAGTAACAGGAAATATTTTTCACCACCATGCGTACCTTAAACCTGATGGAGGCAGAAGATGTGACTGGCTGCTTCATCTGTTACCTGATTCACACCAATTTATATCAAACAAGCAGTTAGCAGTTAGCTCAGTCGCTAACCGTCAGGACTGCACTTCCTGCTGCTGCTTCACAGTAAAAGCCTTCCAGATGGTCACTGGAGAAAGATATGTATTGCAAAGGTACAACAGGAAGTGTTTGAACTAAGTTTAGAGTTACAGTTTAACAGTAGAAAAATCCAATGATCAATAAACTGATCAGTACAGAAAAAAACAATAAAATAAAGACAATAAACTGACAGAGGAAACTAAAATAAAATCAATAAAACTGTAAACAGGAACAAAAGATTTAGTGTTCTTACAACTTTTTTCCAAAATGATTATTTTTTATCAAACTCAGACAAACCAGAACTAAACCCGAAGTAAATCAGGCTTAAACTGGGGTTAACACAGAGTTAAACTGGGATTAAACTGGAGTAAAACTGGGTTTACATGGAAAAAAGATGACGAGAGAACTGCACTTAACTTGACACTAAACTAGAGTTAAACCAAAGATAATACTGGGTTAACATGTTAGAGATAAAGTAGAATTAGATTGAAGTTAACTGGAGTTCAACTACAGCTTAAACTGGAGTTCAGTGGAAACCAGCTGGTTTCAAAGTAGAAACAGACTCAAGTTTAACTCCAGTTAAACCAAAGATAAACTGGAGTTAAACTGAGCATACTGGAGATAAATTGGTTTCAAAGTTTAAATAGATGAAGTTTAACTCTTGTTTAACTTCAGTTAAACTGGAGTTAAACCAAAGATAATATTGGGTTATCATGTTAGAGATAAAGTAGAATTAGACTGAAGTAAACTGGAGATAAACTGGAGTGAAAGTGGAGGTGGAGTGGAGATTTTTTCAGCCCTTTAAATAAAACAAACACAAAGGGATTTTTCTCAAACATTAAAACACATCAAACATGTTTCCACCTGGTTTGACCTTCGACCTCTGCAGTGATTTGAACAGTCAAACACTCAAAGAACCAAAAAAGTGCTAAAAGGGAGGACGACAGTCCAGTAGAATTTAGTTGAGTCCTGCACCGTCTCATATACGCAGTGTGGTCCAGTAAAGTCTGACTGTGATATCAGAGTCCAGTAGAGTCCAGCAGAGTCCAGTAGAGTCCAGTAGAGTCCAGTAGAGTCCTGTGTAAGCAGGTAATAAAGTGTAATTGTTTTACTTTAATTTAATTACTGAGAGAAAAGTGATTTTTGTTTCATGCAGACTGATACATTATGACTTTATCATCTTTGGATATAACATCAGTTTTAAGGTGGACAGTTTTAAGGTGGACTGATGGATTTAGTCTGCATCTGTTTTTCCAGGTGCCTGATTGGCTGATTGTCCTCGGGTGTAGATTTCTATATAAGAAGAGTCTCTGATGGACGTCACTCAATCCCAGAATGCTTCACTTTTAGGGTCTTGTTGTCCTACATGTGTTCAGTCCAGCTGGCCCAGGACCAGGACACAGATGGACTGATGGGGGTGCAGGAGTGTCCAGTACAGTCCAGTAGGGTCAAGGAGAGTCCAGTAGAGTCCAGTAGAGTTCAGTAGAGTGCAGCAGACAGCATTAAGACGAGTTGTGCTGACAGGAAGAGGCATCCATCAGAGGATGAAGAAGAGGAGGATGATGACAAAGAGGATGGCGAGCAACACACCGATAGCACACCACTGACGACGATCTGCAGAGACAGTTAATAACTTCTTATGAACTGAAACTACAACTGTTACTATTAAATAAATCCATTTCTAATGAAACTGAACTGAAACTAAACCACACTGCTGGCTTTAAAAGTTGCATAACACCAAAAATATACAAAACGTAAAACGTTTTATTGAAAAGTTCATGTTAAACTGCATTGCTGATATTCAATCAAAGGCATGGATGTAGAATAAGTTTATAACAGATCGTGAAAAGATCAACCTGATGGTTCAGAACACGTGACCTGCAGACGACATGTAACCATCACAGTTTTACTGTCTGTTACTTTACTATCAGTAATAAAACCTGAAATGAACAGACAGGACAGACGCTGCTGTGTTTTACTCTGCAGCTCACCTCTGTGAAGAGACACTGATATAAAAGACGTCACATGACGTCCAGTGACATCACCACCATGAGACAGATCAGACATTTTCACTGGGTGGAACGATGCTGTCGTCATAGAAACAGATCATAAAATGGTGATATTTATTGAAACTTTGGTGATATGTGCTGTCTTAACACACACACACACACACACACACACACACACACACACACACACACACACACACACACACACACAGTCTGTGACTCAGTGTGTCTGTGCTGATTGGTTGTTACTGGTGATTTCTAACCAATCAGATGATACTGTGGGCGGGACATTTAATCAGACTACAGAGTGTAGTACTGTATCATACTGTACAGTGTATGTAATTATCTATTACATGTACTACAGTGTAGTATAATACAGCATTGTATCATTCAGTGTAGTATTCAAAGTATACTAAAGTATAGTATTATTACACTGTAATCTTTATTATATATAATTATTACATTATACTATATTACATTATTTATTATATATAATTATATACATACATATCATTCTTAATATTATCATCACTATTATTATTATTACAGTGTTCAGTTTTTTGTTTACAGTCTGGACTTTGGTTGGAGATCAGATCTTTTTTTTTCTGCATTGGTCATATTGAAAATCAAAACCTGTGCATTTTATAAATGAGGCTCTGGTTCTTGTTCTCATGATAAAGTTTCAGTCTGAGAAGTTTCATCCAATTAGAACACAGACTGACACATATTTCAGTTATTGATTAGTGTTACAATGTGATGCTGTTCCTAATAACTAGTCAGTGCAAATGAATACTGAGGGCCGCTTACATTAGAGTACTGAATAAAAACTATTATTGATTCTAATGTTTGATTTCTGTCTCTGAGGGTGACATCATGTGTTGCCGGGAAGATTACCACTAGTCATGTGAGACACTTTGGCCAGTTTCTTCATGACGTTGTCCAGTCTGGACTGAGTGTTGTCCATCTCATGACTGAAGTCATCCAACATCCTGCAGAACAAACACAAAACCACCACAAGTCACATGATGACCAACCAGATACCCAAAAATAAACTTTATTAACAATAGTTCCTGAGTTTGAACAGGTACAAATATTTTCTGATATTATTGTTATTGTTTTTTGTAAATATAAAGTCATTCTGTTGTCACAGGAGCAGCAAAAGACTGTGAAACGTTCCTCAGGTAAACAGGTGAGCTGGTAACAGGTGACAGGATCATGACTGGGTATTAAAGGGGCGTCCTGCTCCATGTTGACAAACATGGATGGGGTGAGATTCACCACTTTGTGAAAAACAGTTTAAGAACAAAATTTGTCAACACAAAATGCAGGAATTTATAGATTTCACCATCTAATCACAGTAACGATTATTTTCACTGTTGATTCATCTCTTGGTCATTTGCTCAATTATTTGATTAATTAATCCTGTCACAGTCTGGTCAGTTGAAAAATAGGTTCAAACATGTGGAGTACACATACTTGTACCTATGTTCGAATCTATTCTGTAACAATTATTTTCATTATCGATCAATCTGTTGACCATTTTCCGCATTAATCAATTAGTTGATTGATTGTTCCCAGCACTGACTTCAACAGACAGCAGCTGTGATGGTATGGAGGGATCCAGAGAGACACATGCTGCTGTCCCTCACGTCTTCTTCAGAGACGTCCCTGATTATTTCAGAGAGACGATGCTGAGACACATTGTGGACGTGTTCCAACAGCGTGTCTTCATAGTAAAAGAGTTCAGGTCCTAGACTGACCTGGACCTGCAGTCCAGACCTGGACCTGCAGTCCAGACCTGTCTCCCATTGAAAATGTGTGGTGCATTATGAAGCACAAAATAGGACAACAGAGACTGTGGACTGTTGAGCGGCTGAAGACGAATATCAAGAAAGAATGAGACAGAATTGACCTTTAAAACTTGAACAGTTAGTGTCTCAGTTCACAAACACTGACTGAGTGTTAGAAGAAAAGATGATGGATCACAGAGAGAAACAGGATCCTGAAACAACACAATGAACATAAACTATGAAGTTTATCAGTCTGAACATTAAATATCTGATCTCTGTTCTGGGTTCTACTGAATAAAGGTGCATTGATTTTTTAATTACAACTTTTCTGATCATCTCCATTATTATTATTGATAAATGTAAAGTGTGTCAAAGGTCAGTGTCAGTGATGATGTTTGTAAACATGGTGGATCGTGGTGAATGTTCTTACACGGCCTGTTCGTCCAGCTCCATGCCGATCCTCTCAGACATGTTCTTCAGAACTCCGATGGTTCCTGACACGAGTTCCAGCTGCTCGTCCTGCTGCTCCGTGATCAGCTGGCACAAACACACACATTTGATCATTAAAAGTTGCGTCTTTGATCAGAGACTCTGTGATTAGCTGTTTGATGGTCAGGTGTTACTGTACCTGCTGTTGCACCTGCTGCTCCTCTATAAACTGTGAGTTGGCGTTCTGCAGCTGTCGGTCCAGTCGTATGTATTTATCAGGACCGGGCTGCCAGATCGGAGCCTGAGCACCACGTTCACCCAGCAGAGCCTGGTTGTTGAGACAACACAACAAACACACACACAGTCAGACATTGTACATCAGTAGCAGCTCCACAGACACACACACACTCTGTGTGATGTCATAAATTCACTCAAACTCTACAGTACAATCGTCATGCCACCACCGGTTTTACAGATGATAATCGATGTTTTCTACTTGTGATACAAAACTTTATTGACTTTCTGCAGCAGCAGCTCTGTCTGCAGCCTTTGTCTCAATAAAGTTTCAGTTACCAAGGAACACACCAGTGTTCAGGTAGGTCACCAGGTGAGTGTGTGTTCACTGACCTGTTTGTTCTTTCTATCCACTGAAGCAGCAGCTGGACTCGACATCTGCTCCTTCATCTCCTGCAAGACAAACAGTCACACAGCAGCCAATCAGATCAATCCATTATTCACAAACCTCAGCAAACGGACAGACAGACAGACAGACAGACAGACAGACAGGTGAAGTAATGGAGTGTACCTTCACTGTCTGTCTGGTGGTGGTGATGAAGGACTTCCTCTTGGACAGCTCAGCAGCATCCAGGTTGAACTTCTTTGGGTTGGACTCAACGATGCGTTCACTGACAGTTAAGAAACACATTAATCTTTAAATGTTCGCAACACACACACTGAATAAACACACACACACACACAGGCTGTCCCCATGTTAAGGATATTGATTGTCTCATCCAGGTCCTCCAGGTCCCACTCGATGGAGCGCAGACTGTTCCTCAGCTCATTGGTCGTCCAGTCCATCTCCTCCTTGGAGGCTCCACCCCCTTCCTGCAACAGCTCGCTCCATCTGTGATGGAGGCTCTGTGCTGCGTTCACTGCCTTCTGGACTTCACTGTTAACAAACAAACAACGTGAAATAAAAGCTGCTGGCACTCTGTGAATACTTTCATTATCAGTTATCTGTCCATTATTTCTCAGTTAAGCTGTTAATTAACCCGGACAAACATCTGTTTGCTCCACATGTTTTTCAAGTCTTTCCTTAATTTTCCTGTAATTTTCAATTTCAATTAACTTGATCATTTGTTTGGTTCATAAAATGTCAGAAAATTATGACAAATATTGATGTGAAGTGTTTCCCAAAGTCCAAGATGATGTCTCCTTTTTTCTTAGAAATTCTGTCCATAAAAATAATGAACAGAACCGGTGACAGAGAGCAGCCCTGCCAGAGTCCAACATGCACCGGGAACAGGTCTGACTTACTGCCGGCAATGCAAACCAAGCTCCAGCTCCGGTCATACAGAGACCGTACGGCCCCTAGCAGAGGGCCCTGAACTCCATACTCCTGAAGCACCTCCCACAGAATGCCACGAGGGACACGGTCGAATGCCTTCTCCAAGTCCACAAACCACATGTGGGATGGTTGGGCAAACTCCCATGAACCCTCAAGCACCCTGCAGAGGGTATAGAGCTGGTCCAGTGTTCCACGACCAGGACGAAAACCGCATTGTTCCTCCTGGATCCGAGGTTCCTATCAACCGAATTCTCCTCTCCAGTACCCTGGAATAGACTTTACCAAGGAGGCTGAGGAGTGTGATCCCCCTATAGTTGGAGCACACCCTCAAGTCCTCCTTCTTAAATAGAGGGACCACCACTCCGGTCTGCCAGTCCAGAGGCTACGTTGCAGAGGCGTGTCAACCAAGACAGCCCTACAACATCCAGAGACTTGAAGTACTCAGGGCAGATCTCATCCATCCTCGGTGCCTCGGTGCTTCCGAACTACCTCAGTGACTTCAGTCCAGGTGATGAATGAGTCGACCTCTGGGTCCCCAGCCTCTGCTTCCTCTACAGAAGGCGTGTCAGTGGGATTGAGGAGATCCTCGACGTAAACAACCCTGGGCCCCGTTTCCCAGAGCCTTCGTAGCGCTACGTGTGTCGTAAGTTGTATTTTAAGGTCTCCCTTAAGATTGTCCCAACTCTGAAAAAACAGCCCGTAACCTTGAGGGAGACCTTAAAATACAACTTACGACACACGTAACGCTACGAAGGCTCTGGGAAACGGGGCCCAGATCTTTCACCACTCATTGGGGGCCTTCTTCTACAAAAATGCTGTTTCCTCTGTTTTTTTGTCTGAAAAGTGGATTTTTTGATGCAGCCAGCCAACATTCAAGTGTTTATAAAAAAAGGAATTAATGAAACTTTGTGTGTGTGTGTGTGTGTGTGTGTGTGTGTGTGTGTGTGTGTGTGTCTGAAACTAGAAGATCTGTTCTTTCTTTTGATATATTCCATGTTAACACATTCATAGAACTGAATATTGTGTGGGTTTTGTTTTTGTTAAAAAACTGGCAACATAAAAAAAACACTCGCAAGGAAAGAGTTAAAATCATGATGATGTCACATTTGTTGTTACTTTCTTTCATCTGGAGAAGAAGATTTGATCTCTGCAGGTTTTTCATTATAATGATATTTTTCAACAGCCTTTTAGTTCTGGTTCTGTGGACGGAGCCACGGTGTGATTTTGGTAATAACGTGATGAACGTTGGAGCCCGACTGCACGTTTAAACTAATACTGTTTTCTACTCAGTGTCTGTTAAACAGACTGTGACAGTAGCCAATCAGGATCAAGCTTAAAAACTTTACAAAACTGTCTGTACTAGAGCTGCAACGACTAACTGAATAATCAATTGTTAATCAATTATTAAATTAAGTGGAAGCTATTTTGATAATTGATGAATCAGCTGAAGATTTCATCTTCTTACATGTGAATATTTTCTGCTTTCTGTGTTTATTGTCTTTGGGAAACACTGATCAATATTTTCTGACATTTTATAGATCAAACAACTAATTGATTAATTAATGATATGCTTGACAGATTAATCAATGATAAAATAAAGCCTCACATGAAGGACATGGAAAAACGTGGAGCACATGGATGGACGTTTTTCATCAACAAGACTGTGACAGGATCAATTGTTCAAGTCGACATTATTATTACATGAACACAGACTGGAGCTGAACTTATCCTCTAACCTGTGTGTGTGTGTGTGTGTGTGTGTGTGTGTGAGAGAGAGAGAGAGAACAGAAATTAATCTGACCAATAAAAACGCTGCTGTGATGTCACTCTGCTGTTTGTTGCAAATCAATAATCGATATTCAGATCACGTGATTCGACTGAACATCTCGTGATCAGATTGCCTTTGATCTGATCACAGAAATATAGTTAACATGCTAACATGCTAACATGCTAACAGCACAGCGGTAAGATAGCTCCCTCTTAGCTCCCTGTTAGCATTAGCATGGTTAGCTCGATGTTCTGACCCTTTGACGACGAAGAACGGATCTTCCATGGACATGGTTCCGGTTCTGGTTCTGGTTCAGTCCATCTGATCCGGATCAAACCAAGCTGGACTCCATCACATGGAAGCTAAAGATGCTAACTGCTAACGGACTCTACCTGACCCTCTGCGCTTTGTTTACATCAGCAGCGGATATCGCCCCGTGACGTCACAGACTGCGTTGAAACGTTACCAAAATTAATTAATCAAACGCATAAATGACAGATTTTTCATAATAAATCTGTTAATAATGTTTAATTCACTAAAGCAGATTTCCTAACAGAAAAAAATCTTTGTTGTTTTATTGAATGTGTAAAGTTATCTCTTTTTTTTAATGAACAAAAAGGCTCCTAAAACTTTTGATTTATATTTGTCTTTTATTATTTTTATATAATGTGTTGTAATTTATTTCTGCCTCTTCTGTTGCGTCTTGTTGCTGTTGTTGTTGTTGTTGTTGTTGTTGTTGTTGTTGTCATCACCTGGACTGTTGTGTACTTTCTCATGTGCATGATATTGTATGGACAATTTTTGTTCAAAAAAGTAAAAAAAATAAAATAATAATAATCTAAACAAAACACTGACATTAAAAAACAAGAACAGGAATAAATATTTAATTCTACTTTACTAATAATTTAAATAATAATTTGGTCAAGGGATTATTTTCATTGTTGTTTAACCTGTTGATCATTTTCTTGTCAGTTGAAACATTATTATGGATTATTAGCAGGATTACAGTTCTGAATTAAAGAACAACATACCACCATGAACTGTAAACACACACAGCTGCCAATTCTTTATCATGGCCTCTAGAGGAAAAATGTCCAAACATGTTTGGATCTATTTTTCAATTGACAAGATTGTGACAGAATTAATCTTTTACCATTTTCTGACTTTTTATGGATCAAACAACTAATTAATTAATCAAAAAATAATGAACTGATTAATCAACGTTGAAAATAACTGTTGCAGCCGTAAAAACACTAAATTAGACTTTAGATTTTATATTGAAGTGTCCAAAAGTAACAGAAAGTTTCACTGGTTTAATGTTGTGATACCTGGATTTCGATACTGATCACGTTTTAACAGGCAATTAGTAACTTGATTACATGATTAAAGTAACCCTGTGCTGACAGCAAGGGGCAGTAAAGAGTTTTTATACTCCGCCGGAAGAAGAAGAAGAAGACTGTGAGTTCTCGCGATACTTGGCTCCACTCAGCGAGAGTATCTTCTTTTGTGTTGAGCGGACAGCGGCTAACAGCTAATAGCTAACGTGCTGTTAATAAAGCCGCTTTGTTTATTTGCTTGATAGCATAGCATCAACGCAGCACCCGTCGGCGGATCAATAAGACCGAGTCAGACCGCCAGTCACCGAGCAAACACCTGTCCGACACCGTAAAGGTAAGAAACGTGACGTCTGTTCGCAGCGTTAGCTCTAGCGTTAGCCTGTTTGTGGAACCAGCGTTTCGTTAGCCGACTGTTAGCCTGTTAGCTCGGTGTCGAGACATGCTCTACATACACCCTACTGATTAGTGATTATAGATCAGTCTACACGAACAGATTAAAGTGGCATCACTGTTAGTCCGGGCTGATCACTCTGATTACTGATCAGTAACCAACAGCTGCTTATTTCAGATCCGTGAACAGCTGAAAGTGTCCATGGCGCTAAGACGAGGACACATCCGGTACCTGAAGGTGAGTAATCAATACCACTGATCATACCAATAACTGATCAGATCAATATGTTTCACTGTGTGTTGGATAGGTAGAGGTCAATGTGGGCAGTCAGAGGATTTGAGGGATCAATGCTGGATATTTGGATTTTACTTCGATATTAGGGACTAACATAATTCTGATATTGATTTGTTTGCTACTTTTCTTCATGCAGAATTCACAAAATATAAATGTAACTATTTTTCCATTGATCCATCAAAACTGATGAACACAAAGATGTGTAATCAAAGATGTGGTGGAGGCAGGATACACTTTGAAGGGACACGTCACCCTGATGACCTGAGATGTTCTGTCCACCATGATGCTGCTAGATGACAAAAACACAGCACGTCTTCATAGAAGTCTTTACTCGTCCTGCATGACGAAGCATTATTTATGGTCTGTGAGATCACGTTCAGGGTTGACTCTAAACCAGGGCGGTCAAACTCATTTTAGTTCAGGGGTCACATTCAGCCCAATTTGATCTCAAGTGAGCCGGACCAGTAAAATTAAAGCAGAATCTATTGATCATTCTGGTGATTAATCGAGTGATCAGATAAGAAATATTGCATGTTCTGCATTTTTTTCTATTGCATTACTTTTGCTTTATTTAAGAACAATGGTAATATACAAAAGAGAAAACAGAAGAAAGTAGAGAAAGTAGATTTACTTTTACTGTTTTTACTTTACTTTTTTTTTCCAAGTACAAAGGTAAAAGTAAAGATAGTTATGTCTGCAGAACCACAAACAGAAGATAGAACTAACTCTTTTAACAGAAATAGTTAAAATCAGACCATTTTTCCGTGACAGGGGACTGGTTTACCAACATGCCACCCTTTTCTCCTCTCATGAGTTTGCAGGTTTGTGTTTAGTCATCAAAAAATTAGACCTGCACCGATTAATCGGCAATGCTTGGAATTGGGCCGGTTTTCAGCGTGACCGGCCCTGACTGGTGACTGGTCGGTCAGCGTCACATATCCGATTCTGTGCTCGTCATTGTCACACACGTGTTCTGCACGATGGTCACGTCATGCACGCAGCAGACAAACTGACCGTGACATCACAGCAGCTGATCACAGCTACACACTCTGACACATGTCTGCATGAAGATGATGTCAGAGACAGATTCAAGAACAGGATAAAGAAGAGAGACAGTCTGACGAGACAGAGCAGCTGATAATGTCGAAACAGCTGTAAACTCTCTGCGTCTTCATGCTAATGTTAGCCAGCAGCAGACTGATAGTTCAAATCTCACTTCCTGTTCTGACTGAAGAATAAACAACCTGTGTTGATGCGTCTCAAAACATTTTCTCATCCAGACTCATTTAACTTCTGCATCTGTTTTCTCACGGCAAAGTTTGCAGCAAACTGTTGATGCGTCCGTCTCGGTTTGTTTATCTGCTTCCCAGGAGATCACGAAATGCAAGATCACATTCAGCTGATTCCTAATCTTAATATAAAACTATAATAAGGCCTGGCTGTAACCTGCAGGACTTTGGAGAGATTTAAATAGTATTTAATGAATATTTAATTGTCAGTGTTTTATTATGAACATCCAATTTAATTTGTTTGTGAATGTTGTCAATTACAGTTCTTAGACTGAAAATTGAATCAGCCAAAATCAGAATCGCCAAGAAAATTGAAATTTTTGCATCTCTAGCCTTGTTACAGCGCCGTTATAGTCTTTGTTACAGCGCTGTTATAGCTGTTACAGTGCTGTTATAGCCTTTGTTACAGCGCCGTTGCAGTCTTTGTTACAGCGCTGTTATAGCCTTGTGCGCTGTTATAGCCTCTTGTTACAGCGCTGTTATAGCCTTTGTTACAGCGCTGTTATAGCCTTTGTTACAGCGCTGTATAGCCTTTGTTACAGCGCTGCTATAGCTTGTTACAGTGCTGTTATAGCCTTGTTACAGTGCTGTTATAGCCTTTTGTTGCATTGCCTTGTTACAGTGCTGTGCCTTAATGAGCTCTATACAGTAGCCACGTGGCTGTAAATAAAAGAAGAATCTGATGTGTTTGATTTTAGTTTGTGTTTTTTGTTTGTTTTGTATTTTGGGATTTTGCTTCTGTATCTGTTTCTTTTCATGACATCATGTTAGAAACAAGTTTTGCATCTTTACTTTGATTGTTTGTCCCATATTAATCAGTGAAATCAATCAATCAATCAACCGATCAGATGGACACGACTGCAGTTGTGTGTTCTAACATGTGCGTGTGTTTGTCTGTCCCAGGTGTGTGAGGTGCAGTCGTCTCAGAGTGATGTCAGAGATGGTCAACACGCCCCCAAAGGAGGTGCTGGAAAGGTGAGTGCTGCTCTTTGATTGGCTGGATCAACATTAGACATTCTGTGGTGTGATGATGACATAAAGGACTGTGGTCATGTGATCAGGAGCTGTACGATACGGTACAGTGGCGAGCAGATGATGGAGGATGAGGACGCTAGACCAACCTGATCGTGAACTACCTGCCTCAGAGCATGAGTCAGACGAGCCTACGAGTCTGTTCAGCAGCGTCGGAGGCGTTGAGTCTGCCAAACTCATCCGTGACAAGTGGCAGGTAAGACTACTGAAATACTACTGCAGTATTACAGCAGTACTGCTGCTCTGCACAGTACTCTACACTACAACATCAAAGCTGTGACAAAGTACTACTGACTGATGTCTGCTCTATACTATTGCAGTACTACTGACTGGACACAGTTGTATTGTAGTACTACTTTGTATGCTTAGTGCTAAACTACTAAAACTAGATCATAAAAAAACACAGTACTACTGTAGTACAGTGTTTCCTTGAGGTTCATTGCTCAGTAAAATGTTCTTTCTACCATCACACCAAATTCCATTCTGAAATTGAACAATTTAAAGTTTCTTCTCTGACATTCTGATGTCGACTAGCCAAAGATTTTTTATCAGTTACTTTTCTAAACCCACCTGAACCTCTCTTCACGTCAGCATGAAGCCTACAGCACATATTTTCACAGGAAACACGTTTACACCTGTTAATGACATAATTTCCTCGTTCCAAAACACTGATGAACACAACAAGAAAATAGAACATATATATATACACGTGTTTGTGTTCACTGTTTGTGACAGTATATTGAAACAGTACTCTCTTCCTACATAACTTTAATAAACATAAATAAAATATTTAGTTTCTTGGGTTTCTTTTCGGGGCTGGGCAGTGGTTGGGAAACACTGGTACTACAGTACTAATACTGCAAGTAAAAATGAACACAAGTTTACTTCATAGTTCTACTGTAGTACTACAGTTTACAACCCTGCTGTGTAAAACATAAATAAAACAGAATGTCATAATTGAAAACTGAACAAAGACAAAATATTAATGTTCAAACTGATCAACTTTATTGATTGTTTTGAACATTTCAAATCATTTGGAAACAGCAGTATGGCTCATTGCACAGGTAAACAGGTGAATCACAGGTAAACAGGTGAATCACAGGTAAACAGGTGAATCACAGGTAAACAGGTGAATCAGGGTAAACAGGTGTGGCAGGATTATGTTTGGGTTAATGTAGGGCTGGGCGGGCATGACCCAAAATTCATATCACGGTATAAATTGAATCCTTCACGTGGTATTTATCATGTATAAATGTTGCGTTATAAAACTTATAATGGAAGTGTTTCTGAAGGGTTTGTCGTCCTTAGCAAAACTAAATTGATTTAAACAACAACAACAAAAAAGCAAAGATATAATGTAATTTTTTGAGTATTTATTGTGCAGAAGAACAACAGAAGTGTTGATAGTACCTCAGAAGTACAAAAATTCTTACAAAAATAAAGTGGATATTGTAAACAGTACTTCAAGTAAGAGAGGTTTGCCATAAGGCAAATGGCAAAACAGTGAAAAGGTTCTGTAATTCCTGTAAAAATCTGTAAAAAATACCTAGTAAAGACTGTGAGTATTTTTCCATCACAGCAGATCAGTGATCAGTGTGTCAGTGACTCTGTGGATCAGTGAATAGTGTTTTATTGATGAGACCCGCCCATTAAAAACATCGACACCACAACATGATTTTATATTTTGGAGCACACTTTTTCATCGTGTCTAGAAGGTAACTCTTTATTTGCACAACTCTCACGAGATTTGTTCGTTATTAATCAAAACTCTGGCGATCTTTCACAGGTCTAGGGTTCCTTCTAGACACAACCCTCTGTCTGTCTGTCAAACTACAGACAGCAGACTGTCTGTAAACAGCACCATGTTAAACTCTGCAGTGTTTCACACAGAGACTTTATTTGTGTGGACACACAGGTTTGGTTTGTCACCAACTTTGGCATTTTTATTCTTTAATCAGTCCGAGGACAACGGTATCAGTGATTGATTGGTGATCAGTCTGTCCTCCTCTCCTCCCTCACCTGTTCACTCTGCTGTGAGAAGATCTGAAATTCTCACAGACAAACACAGACTCTCCTGTTTTACGTTTAGGCCTCCTTATACAGTTGTTTTATGTTATAAGTGCATCTGGTTGGTGATGATGTCATTAACTATCACGTTAGTTTCTGCTGTAATAAACTCCGTCATTAACAACAGTCTCCTCCTGCATAACTTCTCTGCAGCTGGTCTGTGAGTTTCCTGATCAGATAAACCAGCGCGGAAAGACTAGAAAAGTTGCGCCAGTTAAATAGAGGCGTCCGTAAAAAATAAAATCTATTAATAATTTATGGTTATAGGTTATAGGGTTGCGTTCGACGGCGTCTGGGTCTTTGTTAGCGTCACAGTTAGTCCACGTCTTGCAGATGACATTTTTATGCTCAACATCCGACTTTTTAAACCCGAACCACGTCCAAATCACGGATGTAGCGCCTTTTTTTTTTTGTTTGTTTTTTTGTAAACCAGCCCCTCCTTCTCCGCCGTTACGTGCTTGCGGCCATTTTCACACGGAGGCAGGTGCGATGACGTCATCGACGGTATGACGGTAGAGCAGAAATCTGTACCGTGGCCAAATTTATACCGTTTTCTACCGTCATACCGTGTATACCGCGCGGTCCTGGGTTAATGGATGTTAGAACATGAGCTCAGAACACGTTTGCAATTTAATTGGACTCTGTGTTTTTTTTTAACATTTTGTTAATGTTTTATTTACTTTTACACAGCGATCAAACCTTTTCTGGAGTCGGGGTTGTAGCAGTTGGAGTACTCCAGCTGCAGTAGTAGTAGTATCATTACCAGTAGTAGTATAATTATCAGTAATATTAGTAGTATTATCTGCAGTATTTGCTGTGTACTCTCTCTCTCCACCAGCTGTTTTTTTCTGAAGTGTTTTTTAAAAATGTTTTTGGATGTTTTTTTTTTATTGCCAATTAGCTGATTTTTTTTAAACACCTTTGTTTTTTTTTAAAGGGCAATTCTGTGTTTTGTTTTTCTCTGAACTGATTTTTTTTGTGCACTGTTGTAATATTTATATATTTTTATTTTTCACACCAGGTTTAATGACTCAGTCTGAGTGTTTGAAGGTAATTGATTAAATCAGGTTTTGCAATATGGATCAATATTCAGTTTGATTTTTATATTTGTGACATCATCATACATTAAACAGAATGTCTCTTTATTCTTTATGATGCACAAATCCTTTAAAAAACAGACTGAATTAAAATAAATGTGTCCTGCTGCCTGTTAAGATTATTAAATATGTTATTTTATATATGTGTGTGTATATATACACATATAATTATTTATTCATCTGTTGATAATTTTCTCCATTTATTTATTAATTAATTCTGTTACAATCTGGACCAAACGTGACAACAGGTGAAGTGACTACAGTCCAAGACGACGTCCTCAAATGTCTCGTTTTGTCCACAACTCAAAGATACTCAGTTTACTGTCAGAGAGGAAAGAAACCAGAAAATACAAAATGACTCAAAACCATTAATCAATTTTCAGAATAGTTGGTGATTAATTGAATAATTGATTGATAATCGATTATTCATTGCAGCTGTTTACATTTCTGATATAATGTTGTAATGAAGGCAGGGACACTGCAGTGAAACAAACATCATATCGCCCAACCTGAGATCAAGTGTTTGTTTTTATTCTTTAAATGTACAAATGTTTTCATGCTGTTTTCACCTGTTTTGATTTATTTTTCAGGCTGTAAAGTTTTAATAACAATAATGTTTATATCATGTTTTAATGATGACTGTCTGAACAAGTCAAGAAAACTGACTGATTTTACACTTTCACTTTCTGCACTCAGTTTTTCCTCAGAGTAAGCCCTCCTGTCAGTGTTTATAATCTCCTCTCCTGGTGAGAGCGCCACCAACAGGCCAAAACATATCTAATATATATCCATCCATTCACATACAGTATGTGTGTGTACTGCATCAGGATCAGTTACCTGAGCTCACCTGGGAACACATTGTGAAGCACATTCAGTCTGAAAATGTTGTGCATCGTTTTGCAACAGTTCCCAGATTGAACGACACCGTTCCTCAAAACAGTTTGCAACAGGCTGCGAGATGTTTTCATTGGTCGGTGTCCTGTAGGTGTTACCCAATCAGCAGCAACATGTGTGTGAACAGCGATGTTAATGCACAGTCTCTGAATAAATATACGTTTTACTACGTTTTATCAGTGCTGAACTAGGGATGGGAATTGATAAGATTTTATAGATAGCAATGGCATTATTGATTCTACTTATCGATCTGATTCTTTATAAATTCCCTTATCGATTCCTGTGGATTTTCTGTGTGGAAAAAAGTGTCAACAACACAAATTTTACTATGAGTGTCTGAACACCGAACAGTAGCAGTTTAATTGTATATATGACATTAAACATTTCAACTAGTCATATAGTCGGTAGTCAGTCATGTGATTTGTTCAGTTTCAATAATACAGCAGGTTAAATCACGTATGAAAGGTGCCGTACCAAAATGTTCACATGCATCTGAGAGGTTTGGGTATCATTTGGATTTTGATTCTGTTGGAAAATGTTGTTATTTTTATAATCATCATTATTGGTTTTACATGTAAGTTTACATGAGGCTGAAACTGAACTTTATTGGTGTAAAGTTCTGTGTCACTTGATGTTCATGGACTCTTTCTTTAATGTTCCTGGCGTCCTTCAGCCACAGTCGGTTTCAGACTCAGCCCTCATTTTCATAATGCTCATGATAAACTTGATATGATAAATGTTGAATTATCATATGATAAATCAAATGATAATTTATTCTATTATATGTTCCAGAATAGAAATGTTAGGTTTTGCTGACGTGTTTAATGAATACTTGTTACTTTCTGTTCATGTTTGTTCAGGAAACGGTGGTTTATGTTGTTAATTGTTTCTGTGCTCGTTTCGAGATGTTTTAGTCGACACCACGACTGACGGGTCTTGTATGTTTCACCACTCCAGCTGAAGTTGCTGTGAAAGGGCGGGGCCTAATACTTGTGGTGAACACTGTAAGAGTTACAGGTAACACTTTGATTTGTGTGAAACGACACGCAGAAAGGTGAACGTAGTGCAAGTGCAGCCTGAAAATGGACAAACACCAGTCAGTTTAATGAACAGGGACCCAAAATACAATTTCCTAATGATCTCTATGGTTTTGTAAATTTGGAACCGGTTCTAAAGAGGAACCAGGTCTCAATGCCATCTGTAGGCTGAATGTGGCTCTGATTGGTCTTTTTTTCTGTTGCTGATTAAGGAGTTTTTTGACGGGAGGTCTCACTCTGATGAATCTTCAGTGTTTAAAGAGTCATGAGTTTTCTAGGTTTGTTCAGAAGAATGCAACTGTTTATTGATTTATTGATTGAACTGAAGTGTTTATTGATTGAACCTAATTAACTGTAATGTTGACATGTGTGTTTCTTCAGAGTTTTGTGCTGCTGTCATTTCTTTGTGTGTGTGACTCTCCAAACTGTCACCACAGACACTTTTGTTATGTTATTTTGTTGTTTTCTTTGCTTTGTGTTTCTCTAGGCCACAGTTTAGGTTACGGCTTTGTTAACTTTGTTAACCCTAGTGATGCAGAGAGGGCTATCAGTACCCTCAATGGCCTGAGGCTACAGTCTAAAACTATCAAGGTAACGTGCACCAGGTGCTCTTTGATCTTCCTGTCTCAACTCATAGATGTGTTATGATGTTCCTGGACAGCAGAGGGCGCTGTCATCTGCTCAAGGTATTTTATTCAAACTCTGCTGTTATTATTTTTAATATCGACACGTGTTGACACTGTGCCGAGCTTTTATTTTCTTAAATTTCTGCTTTTATTTTGACACAACAATGGATGCTTTTGTTTTGTTGTTTTGTTTGTGTTGATTTGTGACAAACTGGAGGTTTGTTTGTTTTTAATATTTAAACATTTAAAATCTCTGGATTTCTTTTACTGATTGACAACCTGGATGTAACCATTTGTTTTATTTTGATTATTGTCATTTGTTTGAATTGTTTCTGGTCGTCATGACGACAGACTGACACGCCTCTTGTTTCCTTGCCACAGGTGTCGTTTGCGCGGCCGAGTTCGGACATGATCAAAGATGCTAACCTGTACATCAGCGGGCTGCCGCGGACGCTGAGTCAGCAGGACCTGGAGGACATGTTCTCACGCTACGGACACATCATCAACTCCAGAGTGCTCGTCGACCAGGCCTCAGGTACTGCACGCACTCAGTAACCATGGTAACCATGTGAACGATCACAGCTCTCCTCACCTCTCGTCTCATTGGCTGTCAAGGTCTGTCTAGGGGCGTGGCCTTCATCCGCTTCGATAAGAGGGCCGAGGCCGAAGATGCTGTCAAACAACTGAACGGCCACACCCCCCCGGGCAGCTCTGAGCCAATCACGGTCAAGTTTGCTGCCAACCCCAACCAGGCCAGGAACTCCCAGATGATGTCACAGATGTACCACGGCCAATCACGGCGCTTCGGAGGACCCGTCCATCACCAGGCACAGAGGTTCAGGTACACTCACCTGTCGATGTAACAGATTATTGAGTCCTTTTATTGGAATACTCATTAAGATCACAGTAATCAGATTACTGTAAATGGACTGCGTAATCAGATTGTAGGTGACATGGCAACATGAGTATAGTAATGAAATACTGACTAATTAGAGAGAGATGCTACGATCGCAATAATCAGATTACTTTTAAGTGACCAGGTAGTTTGATTACAGGTGAAATGTCGACATGAGTATAGTAATCAGATTACTGCAAACTGGCTGAATAATCAGATTACAGGTGAAAGGTTAACATGCTTTCCCGTGTAAGAGAACAATTGTGTATTTGTTTAAATGTGAAATCTGATCAATAATCAATATTTTGATCAATACTTGTCAGTAATGTTAGTAATAATGACTCAGTGTGTACAGACCAATGATAGGAGCAGCTAGAACAGGAAATGACATCACTGTTACACACTACTGTAAATGTATCTCACCGCCTGTTGCGCTCTGCTTGGAGGAAACTGAACACAATAACACACGGTTCCACGTGGAACCGGCCAGTCTGGTTCTGAACCTGTTTCTGTTTGGAGGTTCAACATGAGGTGTGCTAACCAGAGCAGGGCCGAGTTGACCAGAAGGAGACATTTATGTTGATGAGCGTGATGTCATAAACTCGCTGCTCTAACATTAAAGGCACATTTCACCAAACTGAAACCTGCTCACAATAATGAGATGCTGCCATCTGATTTTCTGTTGCAGGTTTTCTCCAATGAGTGTCGACCACATGGGCAGTGGGGGCGGAGTCTCCGGGAACTCATCGTCTGGTTGGTGCATCTTCATCTATAATCTGGGTCAGGACGCCGACGAGGCCATCCTGTGGCAGATGTTCGGCCCGTTCGGCGCTGTCGTCAACGTGAAGGTGATCCGAGACTTCAACACCAACAAGTGCAAAGGCTTTGGCTTTGTTACCATGACGAATTATGAGGAGGCCGCCATGGCGATCCACAGCCTCAACGGGTACCGCCTCGGAGACAAGGTCCTGCAGGTGTCCTTCAAGACCAGCAAGGGACACAAGTAGAGACAGGGAGGGAGGAGGGAGGATGATGGAATGGTGAGGAAGAGGAGGGGGAGGGAGAATTGTTGACGTCTGTGAGGAGAAAACTTAAGTCAGACATGTTTTTTTGAAACGCTTTTCAGAGTTTTTGTGTCTGTGAGTTCATTTTTTTCTCCCAGCATGTTCAGCCCGTCAGACTGTATGACATCAACATGAAGTCACTGTAGAGAAACTGTAAATGTGTTTTTTTTTTTTTTTTTGGAAGCCGTTCAATTCTCTTAACATGTTAATTAGTAAAGGTTCATCTGATAGAAATCATTTAGAGTCAGCTGACGTATTAGGTGATTGACAGCTCTGGTGGCCAGTAAGCTCCAGGTCACATGTGGTTTGATTTTATTTGCTCTTTTAAAAATGGCTTCCAGATGACGTACAGGAAGTGACATGTTCTTTTTTTTTGTTTGTTTTCATTTTTGAGCTCGCTGTGATTCAATAATAAATCTGTTGATGAAAACGTTTCTCTCATGTTTTTACTTCATTAAATGCTCCAACACATCAGTTCATCACACAGAACAAAAATTCTGTAAAGACATATCAGAAAAATGGCGTAATACACAAATGTAACAAGGTGGAAACACTGTAAAAGACCAGACAAAAACAATGAAAATAAAAGATTGAACAAGGAAAAAAATACAATTATGTTACAATACAAAAACAACATAAAAGCCATAAAATGAGGAAAACATGAAAAAAACAAGATTAGAATGACGTAACAAGACAAATACAACTCAAAAGATGTATGAAGAAGACAGGATTCAAATTGCATAAAAGACCTAATGAAAATGCTTAAAAGATCAACAAGTTGAAAATTACAATACAGAAGACAAAAATCCTTTTTTGGTAATTTACCATAAACATGTTTGTTGTAGCTCTAAGGAGGAACTGACAGACTCAAATTTTCTGTCTTTCAGGGTTTCCTGTTACGAGGTTGTGATTTTACCTTTGAAAAGGGTGAAGAAAACAAACGTTCCCTTAAACCATCTTTACATTAGGAGTTAGGCAGAGGGTTTAGTGCTCGGTCCATCCCCTGGCCGGTTCCGCGACCCATGTTGCGGTTGCGTTGGCGGGAGCGCTGGCGCCCCCCACCATAACGCACCGTCGTCCACCCCTCCTCCTGATCTTGCCAGTAACCCATATTGGGTTTTTTAAGAGTTCTTTTTTATGTCTGGTTTTGCCTTTGTTATTTATTGATAAATGTATTAAATGTTATTTATTAAAGAAATATTGTTTTTTGAAAAAACAATGTGTGCCAAAGGGCAACGTTTCGACCTGTAAAGGGTTTTTCCTCAGGCCTGGCACACAAGAAAAAAACAAGAAAAAAGTGTTGATTTTCAGCGAGTTTATTCTCCTCACCCCCCTCCTCCTTCTGTTTTGATATTTCTTCTTTGTTATTGGATTTTGTCATGTGTGATAACTTTATTGTTTGTGAAGAATGAAAATAAATTTGCAGATATTGTATTCCTTGTTTGGAAAACAACCATGGCACAAGTCATCGGGGAATACATTTTGAGGGTCAATTTGATTTTTGGGAAAAATTTACCATATTGGATATAAAAACCCAAATATTCAGACATGTCTCCATTGAGCTTTACCGCTGCTTTTATTCCATCAATATTACCTTCTATTTAGACTTAGTCCAATGGACATTTATTCTTTGGAAAACAGCTTTTGGTTTTTTGGAAGAAAAAACACTTTATCGTCTTAAAAAAACTAAGAAATTATTACTGATAAAAAATGAGAATAAATGTGTAAAAACAAACAAACAAACAAACAAACAAACCAAAAATTAACTAATGAAGACTAAATTCCTCATTGAGAAAACATTCAGTATTAAATACAGTAAAAAAAAAA
>CM034598.1:0-34334 GCA_020091685.1 Lutjanus erythropterus
TCCTTTGACTGACTGTTTACCACATTACATGATTTCTGAATAATAAAATACTTAAAACTCTCATCTGATCAGTTTTAATGTGAACAACATGTTAATGGTGGTACATAAATGTTAGAAGAAGAAACTAGAAAATGGGGTCAACCACCTTCTCTATAAATTACAAATAAATGTATGCCTAGATATGTGTATGGAGCATCCTGATCTGTGTGTGTGTGTGTGTGTGTGTGTGTGTGTGTGTGTGTGTTTTGGTCACACTAATAACACTGAAAATATTTCATACACTGGCACAAAGCCAAGCTATTGTTACTGCATTGTACATTTTCTTAAATCCTCGTATATCAAAGACTTTTGGGGTGATGTACGATTTAAACAGCGCACAGTTATATTAATGATGTTTAGAGATATGATTAGTGAGGGAGAACTCTGGCTGGCAAAAGGATCCACTGCTCATCAGGGACCTTGGAACTATCAGTTTGCTACCATTACTGAAAGCTATTGCTTGCCTATTCATCCATTTCCCATGTACGATCCAAATAAACATGGCAGTGCTTGGTCTGCCAGGTGGATCTGGGGCTCGCCACCTCCTCTCCTCTGTTCCTTTTCCCGTATTAATAGCTTCTCAGGAGAGCCAGAGAGGTCTGTATGTCAGGTTTTATCTCCAGAGAAGAACAGGGGGAAAACTAAATGAAGCCTGAACTTGAGAACAGCCCCATCTAAGCTTCTCAAGGGGATGCTCGGAGCACATTAAGGGAAACATCAGTAATGTGCAAAACAAATGGAGGGATGTGAAAACCCCCAAAGACTTTCCCCCACCAGCTACGTTGAGCTGCTGCCATAAATCTCAGGACCCCTGTGCACACGCTGTTGTATCCAGACTGGGGAAGAGAAACGGGAACTCAGCAGAGCCAGGTTTCTTCCGCATGGTTACAGTGTAACTGTCACAAGGAGGCTTTTCATTTCAGCGCTTAGCTCCAAATGTGGGCTGCTTGTTGTCTCGTTGCCAACGGCTTTTCAGACTTGATGCACTAAACAGTTAGTCGAAAAGTTAAAGCAATTATCCATCGTTTCTGTCCGGAGAGTATTTCTCCTGCCTTCAATGACAGTCTGTTTGTAACTACATGATTTGGATAAAGACTAATGGAGTGTGAGTAAAGCACAGGAGCAACGGGATTATACTAATAAAGATGTATTATGGCTGAGAACAAAAGGCCTTGGCAAGGTATCCGACCACTGGGGCTTGTGGGTTGCTTGTGGATAGTGAAGGTAGGCGGTACTCACTGAGCTGTACATTTTCCCTGATGAAATGTAGGCATGCTTTGCAGTGATGCTGCAGATTATACTGAACAAACTGAGCGATGGAAAGGCAAGTATGCAGAAGTTTTATGGTGGCTTTTTTAGCCACGGTAGTAGCAGTACGGCTCAAGGGATGGCAATGTCAGTCCATCCGGCACTTTGGTCCACACTGAAGGTTTCTGATTTTGGTTTTTAGCGAAATGTCTCACCAATCATGGGAGGACTCAAGAAGGGGGCAAGAGGGCGATCGCCCCCCTGGTGCCCCCATGTTGTAAAAACAGTGCAAAAGTGCCCTCATGGATGCCCTTAGAGTAAATGAAATGTGATAAATTGCCCTTTGGGGTGGCCTTCTAGGAGACAAAATGTTGTAAAGTGCCCTCTAAGTTGCCCTTCCAGTGGACAAAACATGGTAAAATGCCCTTGGGAATCCCCTTTTAGTGGACAAAACATGATAATGTGCCCTCTAAGGTGCCTTTCCAGAAAATGTAATGAATGTGATGAAGTGCCATATAGGTTGTACTACATACAAAAAAATATTTGGCATCCATGAGCCTTTAAATGATCAAATAGCTCCCTGTGTGTTTTATAGAGTTGCACAAGTAGTGCAGCAGGAATTGGAACTTTTTCACATGCATGACGAGTTTCATTGTGCTGGTGCCCCACCATGTACAGCCTTTTATTTTTTCAACCCTGCCCCTCAGACAGCCACCACTGCCTTGTCTCATAATGGACTGGAGGGATTGCCTTAAATTTGATTAAGATAACCACAGTCCCCAGAGGATGAATCCTGATGTCTCTGTTGAACCCCTGACATATTCTTTACCACCATCAATAGGTCAAAATTTCTCTTTATTTTACTTTGGCTTTTGGACATCTCTGACTCTGCAGTGGTTAAAGGTATTAGTTGGCTCCAGGTCTGATTGGCAGTGTTGGAAACATGACAGTTTTTGCCCCTTTTCTCCACCGGTAACTTCTGCAACTCTTTTGCCCCTTTTCCATACACATGTGCTGGCTTGGCTTGATTCAGTTTGACTTGGCGCATCAGGCAACACGGCAAGGATTTGCATCTCCATTACAACAGAGCTTGAAGGTATGTATTTAACTGACACGCCTGGTTTGAATTGAGCGACTGTAAAACACGGGTTAAACATGTCATTTCCTATAAGTTCTTCACAATAAAAGTCATCAAATTAGGGCTGTCAGTTTAACGCGTTAATTAGATTAATTAATTACGCTGCAAATTAACGCGCTATAAAAATTAACGCAATTAATCATGGGTGGCAAGTCAATGCGCAAGCATTTTAAATTTGGCCCATTGAGTTCGGCACGCGTGTGATCCGCGGACCACATGTGAGCATCATAGTTTTACTGTCACTGTTACTTTTGTATAAGTTATAAAACCTGAAATCTCAATGCAGAGTTGCAGTGAACAGAAGGACAGATGCTGCTGTGTGCAGCGCATCTCTGTGAAGAGCGACTGATTTAAAAGCCGTCACATCACCTTGAGTGAAATCCAGACCGTAACTTTTTTCTCTGATGTAACTCTGCTATCACCATAGAAACAGATCATAAAACTGTGATGTTCATTGAAACTTTGGTGATATCAGCTGTCTTAACTTCTACACAGCTCCTCTCTGCTCACCGGTGCAGCTCTGTCTCACCCCGTCTGTGACACAGTGTGTCTGCTGATTGATCGTGACTTCTAACCAATCAGATGTGCTGCTGTAGGCGGGACATTGAGCCAGACTACAGAGCGTAGTTGTGTATTATACTGTACAGTGTATAATGATCTAATATATGTATAGTATATACATAGTACAGCACTGTATACGTTTGAAGTTTTTAATATATTACCATTATCATTACTATTATCATTATTATTACATTACATAACTATGGTGATAATTACAGACAGACAAAGATCAAAGACAAGTGCATTTTTAAAATAATTTAACTCTAATCCCACCACTTTTTTCTTTTTTGCTGATCCGAAAAATGATCCGATCCGTGACTCAAACCCGTGATACGATCCGAACCGTGAGTTTTTTGATCCGTTGCACCCCTAAGAGCGAGGCAAGCTTACTTGGACCTTTGAACGGCAAGTTTATTTATAAAAAGAACAAAGACGGGACTATTAACAAGAACGCAGTGATTTGTACCTTGTGTATTCAATTGATTAGTCATGCACTACAATTTTGTAATGTCCTAGAATTCAAATTCTTTATTTGGGGACCTTTAGCAGATATGAGATTAAAATGCGATTAATTAGATTAATTAATTACAAATCCTGTAATTAATTAGATTAATTTTTTTAATCGCCTGACAGCACTACATCAAATACTTTGTCATTCAAAAGCTTTTATTATGAAGGCAAAAATTGAGTCTAACCTTTCTGGTGTATTCATGATAACTACCCCGGCTATAGACTCTTAGTCTTGGTAAAACATGAACATTAGCCTGTGGTCCAAAACTTTAGGCAAACTGCAGCATTTTAGACCAATTTAACAAGTCATTGTTAATAAGTTAACAGACAAATAGACCACAAAAAAGAGCTCATCTCTGATCAATTTTGCTAGAAAGCAATGACAGAAATTCTTAGAAATCTGAATTAAATACCTTTGAATACCCAAATCAGCAGCAGTTTAAATGTCAAATGCTATTTATCAACCCAGCAAAGGCAGCAGAGCAGTTTGCAGATTGGGTATGAATTACCATTCTCCTCCTTCCCCTCTAGCTGTTGCTCATGCCGAATGGTCAGAGTGGCTTGCCTGGCCTCATTTGCTGGTTAATTGCATTTTATAGTTGAGCTAAAGACCTGTCATCTGTTTCTGTGGTTTCATTTATCTTACAAATAACCTAGAGAGGGTGGGTTAAAGTACCTGTGCAGGCCAAATAAGCTCTTTCGCTGAATTTCTCACATCACTTTTATTGGAGATATCGCCTTTTCACACCCTATTTCATGCCCGTGATGAGACAGAATTAAATTTTGGGAATTAATGCTGCCAAAAAATATTAGGGGAAAATAAAATATGAACAAAGGTAAGTTCAGGTTTGTGAATTCCTGTCAATTAGGCATTGCTGGAACAAAAAACCTTTTAGCACACATAAATGAATTTTGTCCCAGTTTTTCACCTGTAAATTTATTAATAATCAACCCACCTAGAAATGTGAACAACACAACATCCAAAATATCTCTGCTGCTGCTACAGCTCACAACATTGTGTTGCATCTTTTGTTTTTTTCCTTCAAGGTAGTGTGTATTCCCACTGTGAACGGTGTCCCCATTCCTTGTAATTATGCAAATGACACATTAATGAGGTGTAATTGTGAATTCATAAAACAGCAGGGATAAACTGTATAAAGATGCCATGTCTTAATAGGGGTAGTGGGAAGCTTCATCATTGAAGGGCTGAATACACTAATTGTTTACCCACCACTGCTACTTTAAGTAGCACATATTCATTTTAGGGGCATGAAGTCTAGTTATGCGTGTTTATACTACTTAATGAATGGTGTTGAGTGTTTATCATGGCAGGGAACATTTACTACACAAACTATACATTTCAAAAGACACAGAGCCTCTGTAAAACAGCCCGGAGCAAAGGCTCAACTATTTAGCCTTGACTTCATTTCTTGTGTATCACATGTGAAATAATTAGCGCTTTGCATTACTGCTTATTGCAATCTGCGGTCTTTCACAGATGAGGTGAGTCAGCAGTTTTACAACCAACACAAAAATGCATTCGTTGCTGAAAGCTATAAAAACTGTCTCAGTATCCCATATGTTTTACAACCTGTTTCTAGACTCAAGCACTAAATGTAAATTATCAACACATGTACCGTATGTACTTTTTCATAAATGCATATTTATAAGAATTACATTATTTCACCAGATTTTATAATTTATCAGAGGGTAATATTCTTAATCAACCTCTTCAACATTATAGCATTCATCATAATGTTTGAGCTTGACGGTGCAAAATTATGAAAGTGCAGAGAAGGCTGTTTCCAGCCTGGACAAGTCGCCAGTTACTCAGGTTAAATCATGTAGCCACATGTTAAAGGTAGGAACCATTGTGGTAACTTTTTTGCTGTGATGAGGCAGTACGATAGGGATTGTTATTGGGTTTTGGTTAGATTTTTTTTAACGCTTCAACAAGATAATTAGTGTTCAACAAGATAATTAGTTAAGGTTCCAGTACTGGCGGAGGATTAATAATATCTGAAATGTTTTTGTAGATGTTGTACCAAAACATTGTGCTGATCATAACGTTATGATCATTCATAACTAAGTAATCATAAATAAGTTCATTATTGGGAAAAACTGCAGCTCCCCCGTTTGCATGTATTTGTTTACAGGTCTGTGTTTCCCAGTCCATTATGGTGGCGACATTTACATATCGCAGCAACAAGCTGAAGTGTATGTCATGTACTGAAGTGGGAGTGGCGTTTTGTAAAACAGCTGGACCATTCTCAACACAGGGAGAACATGCACACCTCCCTCAGAAAGGCTGACTGATTCAAAACCCCTCCTGAAGTGTCAGTGCTGACCACTGCACCACTGCATTGCCATAGTTTCTCTGTGTTCACCTTAAATCTCAGTCCAGTCAAGTCAGATGTACCGTACAAGCGTGACATGTGTGAAGTCACAACAATCATGGTACAGTATGAACCTTACGCAACAGTTGTGTAGAGCATGGTGCAACATTCTTGGTGCGTATGTTCTGGTGTTTGTGGATCTGGGTGTGATACTGCAAATTAACTATAGTTTGATTGTACATGTGTCCTGCTATGTCACCTGCTTTCTCTCAAATGCCCAAGACAAATGTCTCCTAAAAGAGACTGTAAAGGTTTAACTAATCTAAATCTAATCTAAACTTACACAAGAGCAATATGGAAACTTGAAGCCTCCAGCACACACACTGTACAATGAGAATGGAGTTTTCAGTGAAGCAGTGAACTTTGTGTCTCATAGTTAAAATTTTGAAATGGCGAATATTTTGAGGGATTTTTTCAGTGAGGGAGAGGAAGTAGATGTTGTAATGTTTACGAATTTTTTAAACTAAGCGAACCAATTTAAAGCAGAGTCTAAAATATATCTGGAGGGGATCTTTAAGTGTTTTTATATATTTATGAGTAAATTAACAAAAATCAAAGTTAAAGGAAAAACATCTTGAGTTCTGTTTAAGAGTTTAACACTCAAAAAAGCTGCTATATAGTTCATCAACACTATGTGAGTGTGCATTGATCAGATTTTACTGACAGTGTTCGGGCAACTCTCATCCCATTTTGAATTAAATTTTGCTGAACTTTGAATTGCTTACTGTGTTTTATTTCAAAGTGTTTATCATTTGTAGTGGTTATAATAGCGCCATTCTCACTGAAGCAGTTCTTGAAATCAAGCAACATAATAACATCGCTACAAATGGTACAGAGTCTGATGGGATAAGAAACTTCAGAGGTCAGACAGTCACAAGGGTTAAACAGACCCCGAGGTTAGTTGTTTGGGAAAAAAAAAACAAGGGTAAAAGGTCAAATCATTGCATAAACTGTCCTTTGTAAAGATTCATCACAGTTTACAGAACAACTTTCAGATTTGGCTTTTACCTGCCATACTTGTGCATAGTTGCGTAACGCATGATTATTATCAACATTACAGGTGTGCTCACTTTCAGTTTTACTTGCAGATAAAATGGTAGCAAATCTGTATCTGTAGTCTGCAACCTGTGTGATTGTCTGACTGACCATGGAGCGATGTTGCCATGTTCAGAGATCTTAGTTAAAAGCAGAGGCAGGATCAAGTCATTGTTTTGCAAGTCAGACCTAAGCCTCAACTCTTTGAACTCAAGTCCAAAGTCAAGACTGACAAGTCCTAAACTTTGAGTATAGAGCTTTCAACAAGTTATTATGTGCTCTTCACCAAATGTAATGCCATTTTAACAACAGAGCCATGACTTTACAGTTCCTTCCAAAGTCTAATGAAGTTAGATGTTGTTGCATCTCTGTTTTCAGTTTTGTGCCTGCACATTTTGCATATTGTAATTCATTTTTTGTTGACCACCACAAAGGTTTTGTATGCAAATGAAGTTATCTTTGGTATCATTTTTATCCAACCGGAGCACAGTAACATAATGTCAGTTCTTCATGCTTCCGTCCAATAACTTGATTGGATGTTGACTGGTTCAAACAAAGTGGATCTGGGGAATCAAGTGTCGACTTGCTGAGAATGAGTACTGTTAATGTTAGCTGAAAGAAAAATGAATTGATTTGTGGATTCATATTTTCAAACAAACCCAAAAAACGTTTTAATCTTTGGACTAGGGGGAAGGTATCAAGTATTCAAGTCAAAAGACTCAAGTTCAAGTGAAGTCAAGAGTCACTGGTGTTGAAGTACAAGTCACGTTGCAGGACTTTTGGGTCATCATGTGACTTGAGAGCACAACTCTGGTTCAATGTGCTCATGTCTAACAGAACTGACAGAGCTCTGAAAATAAAACCTAAGTTGTAAATCGTAGTTTTTCTTCAAGGATCCAAACAAAAGAAGCAAACATTTCAGAGATGCTTTTTAGCATTCAAACATCATCTTAAGGTGGCAACGAATCTCCTGAAAAACACAGAGTGCGTCACTTCTCTTTGGCTTCAGTGGAACAAGTTACTCTGCGGGTGTCAGTGGCAGTGAGTTAGAGAGTGGCACAGAGGGTGCACTTTTGTATTCGTGACACATACAGATGTCTGGAATCAACTGCACATGTCAGGGCTTTAATTAGTTTCAACACTAAATCGATGGGGACTGATTAATAAGACAGGGGCCAGTGCGAAGGTTGAGGCAGGTTACTGAAACAAGAGAGCTTGCTTAAGGAGAAAAACTAATTGTATGAATTATTGAGCAAGCTGTCCATTCTGAGCAATGATGCAATTGGTTTTTTGGTGGAGAAAAATAAATAAATAATAACATGAAATGTACCCACTGGACCTAAAAATTTCTTTAACGTGATTTACTGTATGAGGACTGTGGTGGGTGAATGGAGATTTCTTTCTGACTGCACAAGCTTAATTCCATAATGAGAGGCCACGGACGGACTTACTGATAACAAGATCTTTCATTCGCTCTGTGAAATCATTATGTTCATTTTAGTCTTATTTTTTCTTTGGTCTCTGAACTGTTGAACACTGTAGTCTGGGCAGTCCAAAGGCTAATTTTGGGGAGTACATTCGACAGGCGATTTGAGGGGGGACACTGTCAGCAAAATGATCAAAATGGACCCCCTCAATAATCTGCCATTCCCCCTCTCCACAACCTCGTACCAGAGGGAGTGCAGAGACAGTTTAGCTGATAATGTTAGTCTGGTCTGCCTGATTCCATTATCTTTCATCTGACTGAAGTTTATGACAGATAGTCTATGGCCATGATCATGGCTCTGAAATACTGTATTAGTAGCTGAACTGCACAGTGTTTTGATAAATCCATGCCACTGTCCGTGGTTCTGAAGCAGCAGACGGATTTGTACTTAGAGCTTTTTTTTCTGACTTCTCCTTCTGTCAGTTTCATCTTGGATCTACAATATTCTCTAAACCATAACTTTTCAAAGTGGGAGCAAGAGAGTCTGGCTGCAGACCTCCAGCGTGAGGCCGCTTAGCTGCAGGCTCCTCTCTCAGGCCACCTCCAGTGTCAGGACGCTTAGGACAGGAAGTGTACGCAAGAAACTTCAAAATAAGATCGTGTTGACACTTTTGGAGGAAGCAGCTTTGTCATTGATTTATATTTCATTAATCACGCAAGAAACTTCAAAATAAGATGGTGTTGACACTTTTGTTTTTTTAATTATAACCTTAAAAAGGCTCAGAGCTGCCACTGGTGTAAAAGGGCCGCTCTGTCAGCAGCTCAACAACAGCTCTTTCCTATTTTAACTGTGTTTTGTGTTGTTTCTTTGTGGCATTCAACCTGAATGCTAATATCGCCACTCAGTCATCTTTTTGCCACTGAGTGGGTGACCAGTGACATCTGCATACAGTGGTGGACAAAGTACTCAACCCCAGTACTTTTAATTAATAACTAATTATAATAACATGTTGAAATTTCATTTTGTCTTTCTCCTGCCATCACCATTACCACTTTTTGTTTGAATGAAAGAGGGAGAGCTTGCTTGTGCTTGTTAGTGCGCCTGGACGTATTTCTGCTTTTACATCAGTCCCATTTGAGAGGAGCTACTGTGATTGGTTTCTTTCTGTGAGGAACACAGCATGTGACCAATTGTATTTTAGAAAAGAAAAAACAGCAACAGCTGACTTCAACCATGTGCTCAGTCAAAAAGTAACAACAACCTTCCTAGAAATGTAGTGGATTCAAAAGAACAATATTTGTCTTTGAAATGTAGTGGAGTGAAAGTCAGAAGTTTCCAAAAAAAACAAATGCTCAAGTAAAGTACAGATACTCAAAAAATTTACTTAAGTACAGTACTCAAGTAAATGTACTTTGTTACTGTCCACCACTGGATACAAGGTCATAAATAACGTTCAGTCACATCTTAAAATGATTCACTTGTTGTGGAGGAGAGGTCAGGTCCAATATAATTCAGATAGGACTGCCATAAAACCTGTGGCTTTATGTCACTGATGATGTAAGTCATTGGTTGTCAACCTGGGGTCCAGGCCCACCTTGGGGGGACGCCAGAAATCACAGGGGGTCCTCAAGACTTTGTGTGTTCTGAGGTCCACAAAATCAGATTTGCACATGTTGACTGATGAAACTGATCTGATTTTTTTTCTAAAGTTCTGTGAGATCAGTGATGATGTCACAGTTCAGATCATGTGACTTACCATATTTGGTTAGCTGGATTGGCTGGCTATAAGCTTCTCCTGTGATGTCATGATGATGTCACTGGTCCAGAAGTTTATAAATAGAGGCTGAGAAGATGATATGGACTGAGCTAGTTCTCCAACAGACATGACTGATGTCATCATCTGTGCCCTTCAATAACAGGGCTTTTTTTATTTATTTTTTTTTATTTAAAGGCCTAAAATTTAAATTTTTAAAAGTCTTAAATACGTAGGGATTTTAGATACAAGCAGTGGTGGACAAAGTACTCAACCCCAGTACTTGAGTCAAAGTATAGATACTCCTGGTCAAATATTACTCAACTACAAGTGAAAGTTGCTCAGTCAAAATTTTACTTGAGTTAAAGTACTAGAGTACTTGGTGACTTCAACGATGTGCTCAGTGAAAAAGTAACAACAACCTTCCTAGAAATGTAGTGGAGTCAAAAGTACAATATTTGTCTTTGAAATGAGTTTCCAAAAAAAAAAAAACAAATACTCAAGTAAAGTACAGATACTCAAAAAATGTACTTAAGTGCAGTACTCAAGTAAATGTACTGCATTACTGTCCACCACTGTCTGCATTCTATGACGCCACCCTCTGTAGAGCCAAACAGGTCGCTCATGATTTGGTTTGCTAGTTTTGGCTGAACAAAACAAACCAGGTCCACCTTTCCATTAAAATGAACAAAGAGCCTACTGACTATCCTGGTTGTCCACTCATCGTATCATAACACACTAATCATAAATCAACTTCTTTCAACATATTTTTGGAAAAAACTTTTTGACAGAAAAAAATTGTGGCAAAAAGGCCATAAAGACAAACAATCAACTCACATAAAGATGAGACAGATGTGCGGGATGATACAGCAACAAACCTTAGAAGAGCATTCATCTGGAGAGAAAGGAAAATAAGTGGTGGTTAGTGCGGTTGCAAGTCAATATAGATTATTTGTCATACACTTACCAATCCAATTAATGGTTTCAGATTTATAATCAAAAAGACACATAATAAAGGGCAACTGCTCATATATGAAAACCTATGAAAAATAATTTATTCCCTCATTCATGTCAGATGATAGTAGTTGACAGAAATCTGTTAGTGACAACTATAGTATAGTTCCTGTGTGATGAGGAGGCATAATGCCTTTTTCATATTAAATACTTAAGTTGTTTTAATCCAATTTATTTAGTGCAACTTCCTGCAGTGGCTGACTGTGAAAACCAATCTCCAGAAAATGTGTTTAAACCACAACTTGTCAGTAATGTGCTGCCGCTGCTATTCAGATGGAAGCCACAGCATGCATGGTGAAAAATAAGATGCAGCTCTCTGTATGTATCAAAGGGCAGCAGGTTCACAGAAACTATTAGCTGTTCCTCCTCTGACATGCACGTAGTTAACCACTTTTACACCTACAGCACTTGACACTGTGTCACTTGACATCTGCTATGCTTAATTATGCGGCAGGTTTTTGTTTATTATAATTTCACCATGAAAAAAATGTAATAGTTAACGCATGATTGATCACATTCTGTCCGTCTACAATTGGATATTTTATGATGGATATCACACATCAGAAGCCATGAAGAGAAATCACTGAGGCAGGCATGGTCCTACATGAAAAGCACATGCTTTACATCTTTGCAGAGAGGTGCAGGGGTGATGACTCTCTCATCTTATCCACATGCATGTAGGGTAAGCACTGATCCACGAACCTGAAAATACATGGAATTAATGCATAAATAATTGTTTTCTGTATTCCTAAGATGCAACAGTTAACTAAACATTAGATTAGATAAGTGTCCTCTCCTTGATGAAGACAGGGACAGATGCAGAACATTAACTGCTCTATTTAATAATTAACAGTTTAACCTGAGTACTCAATATTTTATTCAATATTACAAGGACTGGAGCGTTCTCTGTAAGAGTTCAAGTGCATAAGCTGTTTATGTCCTTCCTCAGAGGCTCAGACTTCTTGAATTAATTTCAATGGCAACCTTTATGAATGTTTACTGCATAAATAATAACTGAGATGTCTGAACATGGCAATTAGGTACAGCAACAAAAAGCACAGCCCTTGATGATCTGTATGAGGTCAAACCATGGGCCCTCGCATCTAAAAAAGACAAACATTGTTTGATTACATTAATACTTCATGTCTTTTATTAATTTTATGACAGTTGCTTATAAGCCTTATTTTGAACTGACATGTTTCAGGCGGACTACAGAAAATGATGCAAAACGTATGTTTATGGTCTCAGACCTCGGATCTATAAAACATGAGTTATATACGTGCTGAGCTCCAAAATTTACAATAATAATGTGACTTTGGAATTAAAGGCAGCTTAGTTAGGTTTAGGCAACTAAAATACTTGGTTAAATTTAGTTTAAACTGTCCAAAACACTTTCTAATGTATGAGATGGGTCTAAAATGACCCATATTCAGTTTCTGTGCTATTTCATGCATTTCTGAATGTTTATTTTCGTTTTTGGGGGGGTTAAGCCTTTTATGTGATAGGACAATGGAAGATAAAACAGGAAAGGGGGAGAGACAGTGAGGGGACTGACATGCAGCACAGGGCTGTAGGCAGGAGTCAAACCCGCAGCCACTGCAGAGGACCCACAGCTCCAGCACATGGGGCAAACACTCCACCAACTGAGCTACCCGGCCGCCGCTGAGTGTTTTTTTGCCATATTTTTTTAAAATCAATGTCTTTAATCATTTGATATCCCAAGTATTCATTGAATAATGGACAAATTTCTGCCTGTTGCATGCAAATGGTAGACCACAAAGTATTTTCTACCTCTGTTTCTATCTTGTTCTTGATCACCATAAGGAATTATTTTCATTTTACTTTCTTACTTTATGAAAAAGGTGGTTGCATTACTACATCAAGATTACATAATACATACATAATAACACATTTACATAATATTATGTGTAGCATTTACATTTCAGTGATAACAAATAACACTGATATCGAATTACAGTGTATCTGTGGTGTAACTGTAATGAACATTCTCAGTTGGTGGAGCAATTTTTCTGGTTGATTCTGATAAAACAAATGAGACTCTGGAGTGCTACAGCCCTGTGTGGTCAGTGTCCAACTAGAAGGTGGCGTTCAGCCACACGTGATTGAGCAGTAACAGGTCTATTTTGCCCTTAAATGTCCAGGGCCGCACATGTGAACCCCACTTATGATAGGGAGTGGGGATTGCAATTGCCGTGAATGAGGAATTCCCAGTAAACGCAGGTCACAAGCTTGTGGTGTGACTTGTGAAGTCATTTGTACATACCGCCTATCACTACAACCAATGGATGGTGCAGCAACATTCTTGGATTGGCCCTCAGTGCTGAGAAAATCAAACTTGACTATCCAAAGGAGGCTGTGGCCGGTGGATCTGCACTTGCCCTTGCTCTGCAGTTGTCATGTTTGACCGCCAGTCCATAACTTTACTACATGTTACTAAACCCAGAAAATCCGGAGTTTGATTGATTCATCTATCCACCACACCTCCTACATACATGGACTTTCTCTGTCTTTACATTACGTCACCTGACTTAGGTGGCACATCAACACATAACTCTAGAAGGGCGGAAATGAAGCTGGAGGTGTACATACAGCATCATAGCTGGAAGCATAGGGGGACTATGCCATATTTGACATGGCGGGAGTGAGAAGAAGACCAGGGGTCCTGTGATAAAGCCAACAAAATACAAGTTAAAAAAAATACTGTACTAAGTAAATACTGTATTAAATGATGTCTGATGTCACAGTCAAAATGTCACATTCACCACCCCAACCTCAACATATTTACTTTTCAGTGTGCTACATAAGGATCACACTACTTCCTGCTTTGGCATGGAACATCCTCATTGGACACACAGTAGTTTGTGACCTGTAATCATCCAATATAAACATAATTTGGAGACTGGGATTGTCTGAGACAAGTTTGTAATCAAGAGGTTGGCTTACTACCTAGTAGGGGTTCACAGGCATCACTGTTTGTATTTGCATCTGTATTTGTATTTCATCCTTATTTCCCTTAGTTATTTATTCATTTCTTTATTTATTTAGTTATTGAGTCATTTAGTCATATTGATGCATTGAAGTCATTATTCTACAAGCACCTATTACAATAATGAACCAACAATTAACAGCAATTGCCTGCTGAACTGCACCATTTTTAATACAAGGAGCTGTTAAATTCACATTATTCATTCTTTTGGAAACATTTTCATGCTTGCTTATTGTTTGCCGCCTGGCTTTGAGATTCTGACGCTGAAGCTTTTAGATTGAGTGGAACTAAACAGGATTCTTGTGTGACAATTTGTTTAATCTGTTTAATTATGAATGCTGTGAATGACTGTGTACGTTATTTTTCAGTACAGTGACAGCACTGGCAATGACTGCTTGCCCTTCAGAAATTGAGGGTCTTGAATAAACGACTCAAAATATTAGCTGTAGATGTGTCCTGCTAACTTATCTGAGCTCACAGATGGCCTCTACATATTTAAATCAATTACAGCTATATACAGTCGATAATTTGTTAGAGTAGAGCAACCGGTGCCGCCTTCAGCCTGTCTCCCTGCGATGACTTTCGACTCTTAATTAGACAGGGTTAACAAAAGGAGAGCGACCCCCAGGCTTCACCCCTCTCTGGCATGTGCCACCGCTGGAAGGATGTTTTCACTTGCCAGCCCAGTGGCTAGCTCCTGTGATTAATGTGTATATGTCGAGGGCTTCTTTTGGCAGGGTCTTGTCTGACATGTCTTGAAAGTTCAATTGTATTCATGGTAAGCAGCGTTTAATTCAAATGAGCACATTAGAATTGCAAATTCGACTAGATGGTTTAGAAGTTCAAGTACAATGTCTTATTAGGTAGGGTTAAAAATATCTAGGCAGGACTGTGTGTGTGTGTGTCTGTGTGAGTGTGTGTGAATGCAAACGAAGAAAGGAGCGGGACAAATGTGTATTATAAGGTGGCAGCATGTCAGAAATGGCGTTTATTTAAGGGTGCAATATAAAACATTCAGCCTCACTCGATGTCAGCAAATCTTGAGCCGTCTTTGATCACAACAGCTTAGTTTGACAAGTCTGATCTGAGTTTTGGGAGCCTCAGATGGAAACCAGAGCCAGAATGGTGTCAGTCTGGTTACAACATTTCTTGTATTACACCTAAAACATACACTAAAATATGTTTCTGAATAAAATTTAGGTGAGAAATAGGTGACGCAGTAATGAGCCAAAATTGTGAGTGAGATTTATACAATAAAGTAACATAATCTTGAGCCGTCTTTGATCAACACTGCCTAGTTTGACAGGTTGATCTCAGTTTCGGGAGTCTCCACTGGAAACCAAAGCCGAAATGGAATCTGCCTGGTGAAAAGATATGTGGTATGACAGCTATAAAGTGCACTAAAAAAAAAACAGAAAAAACATTTTAAGCAGGAAATGGGTGATAATCTTGATCCATATTTTATCAGCACTGATTAGTTTCACAGTTTCATCTGAGTTACTACTTTTGAGTTAGTCAGTTGGAAATATGAGCCAAAATGGCAGCTGTCTGGTTACAGTGTTTCTTGTATTACAGCTAAATGGCTGAACGACCATAAGTGAGAAATAGGCAATGCAGCAACATATTCATGTTTTCATTCAATATTCATATTCTATCAGTACTACCTAGTTTGGCAGATTGATCGTGATTGACTGTGTGTTCAGATGACACTAATTTAATTGAGTAAATAAAGCACTGTTCTGTTGATCTGAGGTGCTGGTTGTCTACTGCGACCTCTAGAGGAAGTAAATGTCCTACACAGAACCTTTAAACCAGAATAAACCACAGGTTTAAAGGCTAAATTTTATCTTAGGTTGGATTTTTATTTAAAGACCAAAGACCTTTTGGCCAAAATGAACCCTTAGTCACCAGACATGTCATCAAAATTCAATCTAACGGCTGCTTGTTCAGATCAACCTGTTAGGACTCAACCACTTTGCAATGTCTCATTTCAAGTGCTCTAAACTGTGATAGATAGAAATAGACAATTCCACTACGGATTGCCTGTTAATCACTTTGGCATTTTTCTCCCAATGTGCCAAATATTTCTTGGTGTTCAGAATTTTCATTTGCATGCTAATGAAGGTGAAGGGCAGAAGCCACTAATTACAATCCAGTAAAGGCCTGCCTAATGGTCCACTAAAGACATAGCATGGCTGAGCCCATAATTCCATTATGCAAATGCACAGTCAGGAGTGGAAAACCCACAGTCATTGCAAACTAGATTGGCTGTTGCTGGACTTCTTCGCACTTGGTAAAGATGTAAAACAATATACTTCTCTTTGTAGTGTCTGTGAGTAATGGCTGAAGACATACTGTAAAAACACTTTCCTTATCTCTACATCCAGCCTCCGTGAGCTGCTAAAAACTGCATTCTGATCAATGACCATGTGGAGCCAATAATAGTAACAGAACTGATGTTATGTTGTCCTGCTAGTGTTTCCCACAGTGTTTACCACTCCGAGGCCCCGAGCAGTGGAGGAATGTAGTACATTTAAGTACTTTACTTAAAGGTGCCCTGTGGAGTTTTTCTTGTAACCAAAAGCAAAAAGGTTTACATTCAGCATTACCCACCAAAATGCACTGTGTATTTTTGAGATATTACAAATGTGTCAAATGCATTTCCTTCCTCATAAAACATATGCAAAACCAAATAAAAAAATGTACATATTTAAGTATCTTTGAATATTTAAAATATTTAAAGATTTAAATATTTTAAATCCTGTCTTTGCTGGTACATTGCGTATACACAGCGTCACTCTCATGAGCATGTGCATCCTCATGCATGCAATAAAACAGGGATTCACGCATGGTGCTTGAGTGCTGAGTTGACACTTATCAGGCTGTTGAAAGGGCCTTGTCATCACATATCTGTCCCAAATATGTAGGTTACTGGGGGCTGACTAAAACTACTAGTAGGTTCAGGAGGCTGTTTATTTCAGTAAGCTAATGTTGGTGGAGCCCAGTAGGCAAAGTCTTGTTATCAGGCATGTACTTTCGAGTTTGTTGTAAATATTTTTCAACACTTCACTGACCAAGTCTGTTAAGCTGTTCATACCACTTGACTGCATGATAGCAGTTTGTGAAATATTCATGAAAGGTGTATAGACTCATGTATATTGACATGAATTATCAATATTTTTCACGACAGCCAACTTTCAAAGTAATAAGGATGAAAGTAGTGTAAAGACTTTTGTGACAGGACTTTCACACAGAAAATGAGGGGTTGGTTTCTATTACAGACAATAGTCAGTGTTGATTGAAATAAGGAAGTAACCAAGTGCGTCAACCAACCCAAGACCTTTATTTTAAAAGTGTAACTGAATGTTGCATTTATTGTTGCAAATAAACAAAATCGCAAAAAGTGGCCATGTCCTGACATGTAAAAATGTTATGTTATGTTTCCTCTGACTGTTCTTGATCAAAGCAACCATGTGTTTTTCAAGTTGAACTTTTTGAATGTGCAGTTGTAGAACTTAATTCAAATTTGAATCCAACACTGGGATGGCAGACTCTGCCACAAATAACTTAAGATACTATATAGAGAAGTAATTTTAGAATGTGAATACTCAGAAAAAAATGCTGCAAAAATAGTATCAAATAGTATTAAAAACGGTGCTTGATTTCTTTCCCCTGCAGCGAGCACTGCAGGAAGAGCATGTGTCCTCTCGCTTGAATGACTAACAGCAAACCTGTGCAAAACAAGCTTGAAGTTGTCTAATATTACTGATCAAAAGAAAAAAAAAAAAAAAAATGAAGCCTCTTTGTGTCTGTCATAACCATACATATGTAAATTACATGTAAATCTCCCCATTTTGCCTGCTTAATAGTGATTTGCAGTTGAGGTTGGGCAAATTGAGATTGTGTCTAATCCACTAACACTCACCACCCACACTCCCTAAAAGATTCTTAGCAAAGGCAGTGTGACGACTTTCCACAATCATTTTTTCCCCCTCCATTCAGAATCACTCCTACCATTTCTGCTAAGACTCAGCATTGTCACCAGCAAGTCAGGTAAGCAAGAAAGACTTTTTTCCATCCTAGAAACTCAGATAAGATCAGAGAATGCTTCGTTTATAAAGAGGCTTTAGGGAGCAAAGGTGCCAGCTTTGGTGGATTAATTTTAAAGCTCAGGCAATTTGCACTTGTAATTGGTAATGAAGAAGATATTTTCTTGCACTTTTCAGGGGCTTGTTTGCACCACAAGTTGGTTTACATAATTTTATTGGAGAAATAGGCAATAGCAAAGATACTGCAATTTAGGTGCCGACGTATGCACAAGTTCTCCCTGAATCTCTGCTTATACCACAGAAATCAATGCTGTTTTTTTTCTTTTGGTTTGGATTTTTTTGGGATACTCTATAGACTTGACACTTTGGCCAGCGGCATGACATCCACTACCTTTATGTATTCATGTATTCATGTTTGGACACTCACTGGTCTCATTGAGATCCATGCAGAAAGACAGATAAATAAAAAGAGCAACTTCCCCCCTAGCAGCGATGCTTCTGTCATTGAGAGGTAGTCAAGTGTCTGTCTGATTTGCAGCAACCTGCCAATGATCACAGCATCCCTGGGGGATATACAGCAGCTCAGCAGGTGACAGTCATTTAAAAATGTTGGCTTGGCTCTGGATCCCTACATCAAAGACGAAAAAATGGGACTAATCTCTATTCAGGTCTTGCTCGTGGCGTTCTCTGTGCAATTACAGAGGGATCACGTGGGCCCTGGAACACTCCCTTATTCTGTACTGTGAGCCAAAATCATAGTTTAACATATTGAATACTTAAAAAAAATAATATCTGTGAAGTTATTTTACTTTTTTTCTCATAATTTAAAAATATCTGACTGTGTTGGAGTTTCTTGCATTATAAATCACACTCACCTCTCAAGTACAAGTACAATAAAGGAGTGCTTGTTCTTCCAGGAATCCCCAGGAGTTTGTGACAAAGGTCCTATGTTAAGTCGCAGAAGACAACATGGGAATAATCAAAGGCAGAACCAGAGATTACTTCCTTGCTAGCACTATCTGGGGGGCTTAAATTGGAGGGTCTGTGGAATATATGTTAAATACATGTGGAGTAGATGTGTGCTATTTGAAAGTCAGTTTCAAGTATCACGTGACTGCTTGCCATAATTTCAAAGTACTGCACACTACCAATTACAACTGCTTTTTAAATAAGTAAAGAAAAATATCAGAACTCTGACTGGACTTTTAGGTGTGTACTCTTTTAAAGGAGCAATGTGTAACAACTGTATGTCCAAAAATGAACACTGGATTCTAAATAGCAAGTTGGAGCCACAGACTGTAAATTATAGCGGTTGAAATCCTGTTTAATATATTATCTATGCTTGAAGCGAGTTGCTTTCCCTGCTCCCTCTTCCCTAGACTTGAGGAGGCTCAGGCAGGCTGCAGTAACACTGCAGGAGTGCAAGACGAGTGCAACGTTATAATTTACCAATGAGTGATAATGAACCCTCCAGTGTAAGTTGATCAGCTGTTTATGAAGAGTTCAGCAACCGTCTGCCTTTTGCCTACCAGACTCCATTAACATATCACTTTATTTAACCATTATAAACATCTTCTTTTAAAATATTCTGAATGGTTTCTTACGATTCATCAGCAGATGTTTACTCTTTTGGCGAACAGTTGGCATTTATTTGAAATCTAATTAATGTGAAACAGGCAAACAATAAGAGGGAGCAGCTGTGGAGTTGCTGTCAGAGTAGCAAATATTTCAGTTTAACATGTTTTCTTGATCTCTGATGACATATCATGGTCGTTTTATGATTTATTGCAGTGAGTTCTCCTTTAAGGCATCTTTCCATGGCTGGCTAACATCCTTAACAGCACTGCCAGGAGTGTGCAGCATCAGAAGGAGCTGTTGTAGAAAGTCCAGCCAGGTCTCATACCAAAGTGTTTAATAGACTAACTGATCCACTAGAGGATACTGCATCAATGCTACAGTCTGGCTTGCCTAGGTGTAAAAAGTACACACGAGTATGAAGGTGCAGTATTAGCAAGGGGTGATAAGGATGGAAGCAAAGGACAAAAGTTGTTAACCCAAACCAAACGTACATATGTATTATTGCTAACTTGACTATGGTGTGAGAAAGCCTGTATCTTCACGCCTAGGCGAGGCATTGGCCTGCCTACACTTTAAGACCTCCTGGTGCATAACAAAGGCCTTGCTCAGACTGCCTGCCCAAGTCTGCTTCTTTGGCATATCTAGGTTGTATCCAGACTGATTTTTCAAGGTCTTGACCAAAAACCATGTGAAATGTGATTTGTGCAAATTGATTCCAAGCTGCATTTAGAGGTACTTTGAAATGTGATTCCAACACAGTTTCTACATATGCATCTCAGTGCAGATGCTCTGGCTGCTCAAATTGTATTTCAAAGTGTCTTCAGTATCACCTGCAATGTGACACACAACAATGAAATCCATAGTGATGGAAGTACACCTGAGCGGCGAGCAGAATCCATAAAAATAAATGCTATGTTTAACAGTGGATGGGCTGCAGGTGGGTGAAATATGACAGAGGGTCTCCCCCTGTCCTGCGTGTGTGCTTTACGTATGATCCGAGCATAGAAGGATAGCTGCTGTGACATTACAGCGCACACTGAAACACTATAACAGTATTTTAATTAATCTAATTAAATTGTTAAAGACAATACAGCACACAATAAAGGAATCACTTGAACGCCGGTGCTGCCTGACATCATTTAAAGTTCTTAAAACAAAGATTTAACGATCAGAGAGGCTGCTTTCAGTTTTGTTTCCGTGTGGGCAGTAATGTGACTGCAGCAAATATCATTATTATTCAAGAGGAAGTGACAGCTGCTGAGTGTAAATTAGCACAGTTTCATCCTATTTCACCCATCTGCAATCATCTTCTATCGATCAGAATGTTAATTTTCATACAGCATTTTATTATCTGAATAATGCGTCCTTTAAATAGAAGGAGATCAGGTTTTTGTTCATCAATGGTGCAGTTGCTTTCTGCTGCCTCAAGATAGCAATGCGCCAACAATGCGCCTGACCACACCTCATTTAAGAACAACACACTAATGGGCGCACAGTTGTGCGCAAGTACATTTGCAACCTACACAGCGTTGGTGCTGGCAAAGGACAGCTGCACTGTGCTTTGTGTCACTTAACACCAGGTGGAAGATAGAGTCCTCTGTCTTAAAGATCTGATTTCAGAAACAAATCTGATTTGCCTGCAGTCTGAAAGCTAAAATAATTGCTGTTATCTGCACAAACATCAGTCATTAAAGGCAGGAAATAACAATAAGAGCCATATGGATCCCAAGGATGAAATGGCGTCCGTGCTATAACAACACTGCTGTTCAATAAAAATCTGTTTTGCAAAGTAAATAAAAATAACAAGTATGAAAGTAAATTTTTATCTAACTTTTGATGAGTTAGAACACAACTTTCCAAGAGGCATCAAGGATGTTGGAGTGTAAACATCTGATGTCATACATCACAATGACATCATGTCTCTTCAGGGTGGCCTGTTGATGACTGGATTCATCTAGAGGAGGCCATGGAAGGCAAACTGTGGCCGTGCTTAACTTTCTGACCTTAGCGTGGACTAAAATAGCATAATACATGGTATAGTAATTATGGTTGGAATCACCAAGGGAGAGATGACAGTGTCTCTAAAGCCAAAAGTCTAAGACCCTGCACATCTGCTTTGAAAGACAAAAGAAAACAATAAAACTTTTCTTTCCAGTCCATATGGCCAATTAGAAGAGAAATCCTTAGTGAGTTTCACCTTAATTATTTCTCTGCCTCTCGCAATGAATGGAATCATTTTACCGTAAAGGACTTCTAATCAAGGAAAGAAATGTCACATTATAGCAACTCCTGACAGGAGATGTTCCCTCCCTTCGGTGTGGAAAAGTTTCCGAGTGCAGATGGGCTTAAGTGCAAACACCTTGCTATAGGCAGCTGTGAAAAAAACAAAAAATAAAACAAAAAAAAACGAACCCACACTTGTTGTACGAGCGTCTGTGGGAATGTTTTATGAATAAATAAACTCACTGTCAAATGCAATCCCTTTGGGTGGTTTACAAAGCAGCCTCTTGATGTGAATAAATGATTTGGGTTCCCAGGATTGAAATCTAGAGAGGAGAGAGGCCTGCAGCGAGCTTTCATTTAGTTATCCCTCTCTATAATAAGCTGGTGACTTACTGTAGCTCCTCAAGGACTGTGCCATATCAAGCACACTGAGAAAATACACACAGGTATGCGCAGTCACACAGGTGTATGGAGCCGTGAGTCTGATTTCCATAGATTATGCACATTCTTTCTTATCTACGCTGGTTCTTTCCTATGTATTCCATTTTCTATGGTCTTGTTTAGCTTATCAGTGCTTATTTAGTGTGAAAACCAAAAGGGCCTTGACAGCTCAGTTTTATGTTACCAACTGTGGAAACTAAATGTCTCATGCGTTTGCCAACTATTTTGAAGAATTACAGAGTGGGAACTAAAAAGACTTTTATATTTATTGCTTTCCAAATCCCTCTTGCTCTGTACATGGGGGAAATCCCAGAAAGAACTGTCTTCCTTTAACCCCTGTCATTTAATATATAAAGAAAAAAAAGCATCCTACAGCTGCCTTCTCCTCTTTTTTTGGACAGTGATGAAGATTTAATCTGTAATTAAATGTCATTTTCCTACTGCCAAATTCTTTTTCATTTTGTTTACTCTTTCCAGTGTCTTTATAAGGCCGCTGTGCAAGTGTGTTTTTATATTCTTACACCAGACCTGCTCGTGTCCTTGAATGTGGGCTGCTTGTTTGAAAGAGCCATATCATATAGGGGATAAAGAGCAAGAGGAGAGATGCTTAACCTTATGCTCCTCTCACCTTTTTGTAATCGAACACACCACGGGTCTTAACTTGCTCAGTCACAGGTCACCAATACAAAGTTTAATATCTAAAAAAATAATAAAACAGCAGAGCACTGTAGTTTTTAGCTAACATTACTCAAATATGTGTATATAGTACATTTGTCTGTCTAACAATTTTCAGACACAAATTAATACACATTTGGTGCTCTAGTGAGTATATTCAGCAGGGCAATGCGTAAATAAACCACATGGTAAATGGACTGCATTTGTTAAGTGCCTCTCTAGTCCTCTGACCATTCAAAGCGCTTAAAACATTGCAAAACAAAAAAGTTGGAAACATTTGTAATTATAGTAAGTAAGGACACCAGTGATCCGATTAAGATATTAGATTAATCTAGAATTATTCAGAGCGAGAAACAGTTAAATAATACATTAACAATAATATCGAATTTCCACTTTGAACCATCACAAAAAATAGCCTATGGGAAAAGGCTGTAAAAATGAGTACAAAAATGAAACCAAAAAAAAAAGTTGTTTGTTTCAAAATTTGAAAGTTTTAACACAGAAATTCAGTAAGTTACAGTTTATGTTTATTTAATTTAAGAAGGCTAATTTTCATCTGCAGTCCCTGGCAGGTTCATGGTATATATAAAGATTCTGAGACAAAAAGTGTTACATCTGTCCCTGGTCTTCCTAATTGAGTGTAATTAATTAATTGCTTGTATTTAAATGATGAGAAATTGGAATTTGAGACCACTTGTGAAGTTTTATTGACGGATACAATGATAGTTGCTAAGCAACCAAGATGCATCTCCAACTGGGCAAAACGTAACAATACAACAGTGGCAATTTCTATTTTAAATGAAAATGCAGACAGTTTTAGGAAAAGTCAGGTACAGCAGCATCGTGTTTTTTAAATTCAACAGAGTTACTGCACCTAAAAATTAGAAAATGTTCAAAATGACCACCTTGGCGGTTCTAGTATTAATGTAATGGAACTTTGACAGAGGCAATGATAGTTGCTAAGCAAACAAGATGCATCACTAACAGTGCAAAAAAAAAAGTAACAATATAGTTGCAGCAATTTCCATGTGGACAATATGACTGACAGCAAGTCTTTACTTATGATTCAATCAGTCATTTTTCCACTGCCAGCTTTTTTCTTTTTGTTTATTCTTTCTGGTTTCCTCATAAAACTGCCATCCAAGTCTGTTTTTATATTCTTTCACCAGACCTGCTGGTGTCCTTGAATGCGAGCTGCTTGTATGAATGAGCCGTGTCATTTAGGGGATAAAGAGCAAGAGGAGAGACGTTTAACCTCGCGCTCCTCTTGCCTTTTTGCAATCTAACCTCACGTGCCGTAGGTCTCAACTTGCTCAGTCTGAAATGTAACACTCGGTGCATAGCAATGGCCCCCGTCTTCAGATGCTGTTGGCCCATGCAATCCCTCTCAGTCATTCTTCATTACACCAGAGATGGAGAGGCTCATCCTATCCCATATTGCTCTGACTCCTTTACCAGCACCGGTATTTAGATGGCCTCATCTCTCTGTCTCTCTTTTTCTCCCCAGCTTTCATCATGAAAAGAGTTTGGAACGCACATCTGAGCTCTTTCACTTTCTGTCTGTAGTAATCAGCTATTGTGAAAGAAGAGCGGAGAGAAACTAGAATGCTGTTGTTCTGCAGAGGTGTGTGTTTGCATGAGGTCAAACCATGGCAACATGTTTATTTAAAGGATGTGGCTGATGTTATTCGATGTTGCTCTTATTGCCAACAAATCCCAGGAACAGAACAAAACTAACAGTTAGTTCACGTCTTAATACTTTCTGACTTCTCTACCTTGTCTTTGGCTCTTAGCCTCAAGCCCATTTCTTCCCTATTAAACATGTAAGGCTTTAAAAACAGGTCACAAATACACACTGTAGTTTCATTAAAAACTGAAACATTACAAACCGAGACAAATAGGAGTAAATAGTAGATTTCTTGGGGCCACAAATTAACACACATTTGGTGCTTTAGTTAAGGGCTTGGGTTTCATCTCAACATGGGGGGGGGCTCATATGAAATAGGTGGTCAGTTCACAGAGCTCTGCCACAAGAAATTTCAAATGTAAAACACTTGAAGACCTCCTCCACTTTTAATCTTGTTAACATGTACATGTGGTGTTTTTCATGTGTTACAAGACATATTAGAAGCAAAATCATTAATCAAAGCATTAAATGCCATGTCTTGCTTTGAAGCTGCAGAAAGCAAGGACAGTCTCAAAAAAAGGGATTCAGTCAGGCTGGGAATATGTCGTCATAAACCTAAGGAACCAATCCTGTTAATCGAGGGGATGGTGCTCTACATATCATTAGCGGTGATGCCCAGGCCGCAGGAGAGACCGGATGCTGCTTGTTACAGTGATTAGCTAGCATTAGCAGAGGAGAAGTCAGGGGTCACAGTTGGGGTTGGGGGGTGTGGAGAGGGTGGGGACTCTTTGCAAATTAATGAATCTGAATACTAAATGAAGGCAATGTGTAGAGCTATACATAAGCCATTTTAATTAGGGTTTTTCCTATGGTGTTTTTAGCTAATCCAATTACAAACTATTCAATAGTTGTTGAGATTTAATCTTGACTAAGGTGATAGAATGACCAACCATCCAACCTACAGTATTTTGCCATCCATAGAACCATGTTACTCAGCTGACAAAAAAAAAAAAAAAAGATATTAAAGGACCAGTGTGTAGAGTTTAGTGGCATCGAGTGGTGACTTTGCTGACTGCAAACATCTTACTCCACTCTCTCCTTCCTGGCATTTAGGAAAACCTAAATTAGCTGCAAAATGTGTAAAATGTGAAAGGTACCTTATTCTAAGGTAACAAAAACACAACAATTCTTATTTTCAGGTCATTATACACTTACAAAAACAAACTAATGAATATTAATTTCTCTTTCTGCCATATCCTGCCAGTACATCCCCCAGAACACACTTGACTTTTAACAATAAAAAAACATGAAAAAAGTCTCTGCAGCCTTATCCTTTAAATATGGCTATGCGTCATATATTTATTAATTTAACTAAGAAGATAGTGTTTTTCTTCCTAAGACAGTTTTTTGTCCAAAAAATTAAATGCAACATAACGCTGATACTTTTGTTGTGCAGAGATGTTGAAATTGTTCTGGACAGTCCATGACCGTCCATGCTGATATGAGAAACAGACTTATTTTATCACTGTCTCCAGCACCAGAGTGTTCTATTTCACTTCCATTTCTATGAATCTGACAGAACATAGTTGTTACACAACTTCAAATAGAAAAGCACTATTCTATGAAATGATTCCATGTGAAAAGCGGAGGGGGGCGTTTTGCTTTGATTTGAGACAGCTGTCTTAGCACGTTGTGCGAGATTGTTTTAGTTCTGTTTTTCAGACCTAAATTGTCACCTGAGGTGGAATTAGATGAATTCAAGCGTAATCGGTGATTCAATTTCCGACATAATCTCCTCACAAGCTTTTGAACAAAATGTGAAAATAAAACGCTACTGACAACTCCTCATACATTTATGCAATAGATCAAATATTAGGGTATTACAACAAGTTGACACATGTGCCGCAACCTCCCTGAAGTCACAACACAATATTCATCTCTTACAGCTATAAATGGATGCGCAAAGCGTCTGTTATTGTTTGATAAGTCCCACCATGAAGAGATTTAGGTGTGCTGTCTGACACTGACATTGGCTTAGAGTTGAACTGGCTCTGGAGTGACTAAATTGCACAGCACTATCTATCCTGCAACGCTAGGAAAAAAAAAAAAAACTCCTTCATGCTCCTGAGCTGTACCCTCAAAATTAACCGCACCCTGTTACATGACGCTCCTCCATCCGTGTGTGTATTTTCAAAGCGTGACAGCTGGATTGCAGTTGTTTCAGCTCTCTCAGTCAGACGATCGCTACTTGGAACGGCTTTCTATTCCAGCGCTGGCAGTCAGTGCCGCCTGGCTTGACAAATAACCCTTAAGCGCTTTCCACCTACTATCCGATCCAAGAATATGTGCGCCTCTGCAGTCTCTTGCTTGCATTTGATAAGACAGTAAATGGTGAATATGCCTCCTGACGACCGAGTCCATCGACCCTCCGTGGCTCGTTTTGGGATCAGATACAAAGAGGCCAGTGGGAGTTCAGTGGCAGATGGTTTTAAACAAGAGCCGGGTGGTAAGCTTTGACTGACAGTCCCTCAGCACTACCCCTCCCCCTGCCTTCTTGGTCTCATTGATGGCTTAATGGTGTCAACAGGAGAGATAGGGTCCTGACTCCTTTATCTGGACAAAATCTTAGACCCATCACCTTCTCTGTTTGCAGTAATTGCGGGAGCAGTGTGGACTCTGCGGGGGGAAAAAGGCAAAGTAAAAGCCAAATCAAAAGGCTCAGCTTCAATCCACTTGACCGAGTGGGTCAACGGAAATAAATGACTTTCCTTTGACCGGCTGTACATCCATCTCTTCAGTGTCACCACTGTCAAGGACACTGGAGCCTATCTGTGCTGCACTCCTGCTCTGATAAAATGAAAACAGATCGGTGGTTAAAGAAAAAAAGAATAGCGTTGCTCCTGTCTGTCTGTTAGCTCCCTTATCAATGAGGAGCTATCCGTCTGTGGCCAGCATCCCCACGCATCCACATCACCTCCAGTTGTCGATTATCATAGCTGGGAACAATGCATGAGAAAACCCACCAGACGTGTGAACCATGAGGGGAGTTTAAGGTGTAGAAAAATGTGTGATTCCTCTACAGTTACATTCTGTGGCTACACATCTGGCAATTTCAGGTTCGAGGATCTTTTAGTGTGTGTGTGTGTGTGTGTGTGTGTGTACAGGCAGCATCCACTCCACTCCCCACCTGAGAAATAGAGGGAAGGAGGTGGTATTGGCACAGGCAGACGTGGCAAGTGGCAAAGCAGATGGCTCTCTGCTTACCATCATTTCCTCTCCCATAATGCTTCGGGAGCGTAGCGCACGGAGCACATACTACACTCTGTCTCCCCATGGGAAGAAGTAGCTACAGGGTAGTCATTTTTAAGGAGTGAACAAGCCCAAGCACTGCGCAGGAGCCCTAATTGTTTACCAGATACCCAGTTACACTTCCCTCAATATTTTTTTTTTCTTTTCCTTTTGGAGCATCAAAGAACACCAGCAAGAAAAAAAAAAAAAAACAGGCAACATTTGCGTGAAGAGTTGATGCTGCTGATAATGCCTTTTCCTTCCTGTTTAGCCACCTGCCTCGTTAGCCACCTTGCAGTCCGTGCCAATGAACTGGACGACAAATCCAATTGGAGCTTTTCATGATGTTCCCCTTCTTCCTGGCTCCCACAGTTCTACGCTCTTTTCATTGGCTGCCCAGGTGCCAGATGGAGCCCGTCGTCTCTGCTCCACCCCGGGGCTCTTTCTCTCCTCTAGAGTAGGTAGAGCAAGACCTGTTTACACCAGCACAGCCAACACACACACACACACGCACACACACACACACACACACACACACACACACACACACACACACACACACACACAGGAACTGTCTACCTCATCCTTTATTCTACATCTCTTTCACACGCTCACTTGGTGAGTGTCCTAATTGTCCTCAAATCATAGTAAAGTCAGTGTAGCTGCTTACCACTAGAATAATGAATTTAAAACTCTATAATCTTTCATGACAAATACTCAATTGAGATATTAATGTATTTATTCAGTTCTGATATCTTTAAAAAAAATAGTGTTACCAAAAAGTAAATTTTGCAAAGTTTAATTATGTATTCATCAATATGCATACCACTGCATATGTTAAACTGTAATGACTGCTTATTCGCAGCAGTATTTTTCTGTAGGGCAATAACCATCATTTATTCCATTCTAATTTGAGATTAATCTAGAATTATTCAGCATGAGAAACAAGCAAATATGTTTTATAAGATTAAGTTAAATAAGTTTCCTAAACAGAGCCATCGCAGAAAAAAAATCATAGCCAGCGGAAAAGCTGATATAAATACAACATGGTGGAATATGTATAATAATATAATACAATCATGTAATTTTTCCAGCAGGTGTCAATGGGTCTTGTTCTGCCTACATCTTCTTTGAACCTGGGAATGCCTCTATTTTAGTGGTGGTTACTTCTGCTGCTATTTGTCATTATTGTTTATTCCTTTTTAAATTGAGCAAAAACTGAAAAGTTGGAAACATTGCTTTTTGTAGTAAGGGTACTTCGTGTCAAAATTTGAGAGCTCTAGAAATTTAGCGAGTTATAGGTGCTGAGGCAGTGTCCCCTACTCTATGTTACTTAAATTCTACAATTATTCTACTGGTTAAGACAACTGAGCCTACTAGTCTGTATTTTAATATTAGCAAATCAATGAACTATATGGCTCTCTGTCACATTAAAACAATAACAAAAATCACAGTTAATGACACCTGTTTGCTTAGTTCCTTCTTCGCTGTCTGATATATCTGACATTTTAGCTACAGGCAGTTGATACCTTGAATAAATGAATTACCTTGAACAAATAACAGATTTCTCTTTGACTTAACATTGTTGGAAACAGGCATAATATAAGAAAACAACACAATATATAACATAGGTCTAGTGTTTTTTAGGATGTTTTAATGCAGAAATGTTATGTATTATAGCTTTAAATCAACAGAGTTATTGCACACATAAATTTGAAAACCATCAAAATTACTGTCATGGCCATTCTAGTGTTAATTCCATAGAAGACACATTTGATTTTTACCACAGTGACGCTATCACACTCTGTCATCATGCAAAACACTTCCCACTCTTGTTTGTGCACATCTCTCTGCCTCAGAAACTTCCATTCAAGGTTACCTGAGGCTTGATGACAGCAAAGCTGAAAGACAAAACAATGCTTTTTGTTCATTTGCTCAGACAGAAAACCTGTGCATTCTCTCTGTGTTCCATCCTACAACATTTCTGGTCCGCACAGCAACAGAAACACCACAAATAGCAGATGGCGGTCATCTGGTTTGGATACTTGCACTCATCTGCTGCCCTACTTCTGCTGGATCCACTGATGCTGGTACAGGATATCAGTGAATCTACACATGTTCCTTGATGCATATGCGCACAAGTGGGTGCTGCATTAAATATGAAGAAGAGAACAAGAAAAATCATGTATATTTACATTTTCACAACATACCTGAAAGTTTTAAGACATGAGACAGAGGCAGGCATACTGCAGAGACTGGCAGACATAAAAAGAGGCTTGCACAGTGAAGTCTTTGCAGGTGCTCATCTGATAGTCGAGCACTCCCTTATACTATCTGTAGATGGCAGAGAAGAACGGGGACGGCATGAGAGGAGTGTGCACATTTTCCCTCATATATATGGCCATTAGCACATAGGTGATAAGTGAACACAGCTGATTATATCTGCCTTAAGATGCGGGGAATTATAATAACACGACAAAAAGTCTAAACAGGTGCTGTCTGGGAGAGATAGAGAAGATTTTCCACCCTTACATGATCATAGTTAAGGTTGCCATCATTCAGTGTAATAGGTAAAAGCCAAAGTAGTGCAGAGGACAACGACCTGCCATCCATCACTATTTTACCAACACTTGTACGATTACACAAGCTGTCATTGAGTAGCATAAATCAAGAACTAAACCCTCGAGGTTATAGAATAAATCAGCAAACATTAGTGAGGCCCCTCCATTTTTCAGATAATGAAGACAGGTTTATAATCATCTCACATTCAACCCAATATAAAACCCCATGGTAAATAAACCATCGTTTTTCATGCACTCACTAACTTGCCTCCTGATGTGCCTGAGCTGTAAATAATCGTTCCATGTGCGCACGTCGATATATTTCACCACAGACAGGTCAGAAGGCATTATCCGTGCCTTCTACCGCGGCCAAGAAGAGTTGCTGCTGCAGGTGTTTGTCTGTGTGTGTGGGTGTGTGCGCGGTGCATCTGTGTAAGTGCATGCCCGCCTGTGTCTGTGTGTGAAATATAACAGCTTTGACTGGCACAGCACCGCGGCGATGTAATTGGCTTTCAGAGAGAGGTAAACAGGACTGCAGCCACGTGGAGGGCAGCTGAAGATTGACCTTCAGAAAAAAAGCGAACGAAAGGAACGGACGGGTGGCTGCCTTGGGCACCTCGCTGCGCTGGCTGTCATCTGACTGCAGCTTTGACACTGGAGCTGTTATTTTTACTTTTTTTTTTTCTTGTTGGAAGGGGGAGGTAGGGAGGGGGAGGAAGGCGTGAAGGGGGTACGATAATCAGATCCAACCTCCAATATCCCCATTACTCACACGGAGCACTTTGTAAGGAGGACACCTTCCTCGAGGATCACCGGGTGCCGCGTGTGATCCGGGTCGCCCATGTTTCTCCCTCTGATAAGGCTGGGCAGTGTCTCTTGTCTGCGGCAGTGCACTCCGTGTCGCTGGAAGTGTGATTACTACACATCTGCAGAGGTGAAAGCAAGACACCCGCTGAGAGCTTCTAAAAGGTGTCAGAGGCAGGGTGACGGTGTTGTGTGAGGTTTCAGCCAGGGATTTTTACCTTCCTAACCAAGGGGAGAGACCTCACTCTGTGGCTGCTGGCACGCCGACGATGACAGGCTATTTGTTGAACTAATTGCTTGGTTCATATCATAATGTGGCTGCATGCGGCTGTCGGCACGCTTTCGTTTGCATGTGCTTTATGTGCATCTGTGCCATAAATCTAAATTCTTGGCTTTGCAAACTCTGTAATATTTAAACAGATATGGGGCTGGATTATGCTGTTTTACCCCCGCCCGCTCACACACACAAACACACACACACACACATATTTATACACACATAGTCCCCACTCCATCGCCATCTGCTTGTATATACAGTATTAATGGGAACCAATAATGGCCCTGTGCTTGGTTTACAGTGGCAGTTTATGATGGATGTTAGAGAGTTTAATTGGGAATAACGAGCCTGTTACTGGGACATCATTTCCTTACCATGTGGATGAAATGAGCGCACGGTACAAGCACGCAACCCAGCATAGTGACTCTTATGAGACTAAAGGGTGGGATGGACCGAACTCATTCTTCAGAATTGGGACAAAAATGTATTTTGAAGGAGTTTTGATTTACACTCTTCAGCTTGCTTAACTCGTCGCTATTAAACTTTGTAATGGGAAAAATTTTAGTGATTAGATTTTTTATTAAATGTAGAATTGTTTTATTTCATAACATAGTTGTAGTGAGTTGCCATTTTATTTTTTAATGTTGCCAAGAGTCCTTTTTTTTTTTGTCAAAAAATAGAAATCTTACCAGTGCTTGAGCAGTATTGTCGCCTTTTTTCAACCAGGAAGGTTGGCAGGGATCCTTAGGGTATAGCTAACCTTTACAATGCCGGATTAAATCATGTTTTTGTGAAATCAAACATTAAAAAAAAAAAAAATAAAAATGCTGTTTGAAGTCGTGAATTATTTTGTTGGAGAAGGGTTTCTTGCACAGAGCGTTCAGAGAGTTTAGAAAGTAAAAACTTTAGCAGCAGACCAAAACATTTAATACATTTCATATAATTCATATATATAACTCCTTAAAGAACGCATTTCCCCCAAAAAATTGGAATTGCAGTGTTGGTAATAATAATTTTTAAAGTTTTTTTGGCAGGACATCATTTGTCCCAATTCTGAAGTATGGGTGACCAAATGTAGACGTCAGCTCTGTCAGATGGGAAATCTGATGGATTTGATGTCTTTCAGATTTGGCAAAGTGTTCTTTTAATTTCATAGCATATGTGATGAGTAGCCAATTTACTTTTTTAAAGTTGCTAAGAATTTTCTTGATGCTACTCAAAATAAAACGCCTCTTTGCTTTGAAGCTGCAGTGAGCAAGGACAGTCTCAAACCAGAAAAAAAGACTGAGTATTTGATGTCATCAACTTAACTGGTGCAATACATATTATTAGCAGTGATTCACAGTCCACAGGAGAAGCTGGAGGTAGCTAGTTACTGTGATTAGCTAGCAAAACAGAGAAGAAGCCAGATGTGGCTACTTAGGGGTAGGAGTAGAGGCTGGGGTGTTTGGAGAGGACGGGGGCTATTTGCATATTCAATCCTTGAATACTAAATGAAGACAAGATGTACAGCTATATGTAAATCATTTTAACAAAGTATTTTGCAAAAAAAAAAAAAAAAGAAAAAGAAAACACCATATGTGACTCATTTTGTTTCTTCTGCCAGAACATTTTATATGATTTAAAATATGACTAGAGGTGGACTCTAAAAACCATCTCATAATAAACTAGATCAAATTCTGTCCATCCATACCAGCCCATTTTAAGCTGCACAGTGGCAACAATGACCAAAAAATTCATAAATTACATGTAATTCAAGTATCTAAATCAAAAAATTGTAATTAGAGTGTTCTTGATAATTATCAGGTTTTTTTTCGGTAGGACATGATTTGTCCCAATTCTGATGAATGGGTGAGTGCTGATGTTGAGAAAATGCTGTTATCATGATTATAAAATGCTGCCAACTGCATCACCCCTTTCCTTCCCTGTCCTGGGCGTTGATAAATACAAAGAGCAGTGAAGTGAAGTGCGCTTGATTAACTTCAGCTAAGATGGCCGGCCCTGTACACTGATGACTTTTCTCCACTCAATCTTAATTAGCAAGTGGAGATGCTTCCGCAGGTTTGATGAGGTCAAAGCCATTCATTTTCCAGCTCAGCGGGGACCTTTCTCGCGTCTCCCTTTTGTATTGACACTCGGGGATAATCATATCGGTGACCTCTCTCGCGCTCGACTACGTCTGTGCCTCTCGCCGAGCAACGCAGCGGCTGGTCTCGCCTGAACTGCGAGGGAATCAACGTCCTTCAATACCTCTACTGAAACAGAAAGAAAGGGAGAGGGATCAATCCAATCCAAGACTTCTGCTGAAAGAAAAGGGAGTGTGTGTGTGTGAGTGTGTGTTGGCTAATACCACGGCTGACAGATAAAGGTGTGCAACAGCACCTAGCATGCATCTGCTTTTGTTACCAGCACATTAGTCATGACATACTGATTTCTGGGATGATAAATGCCAGCCGGGGCTCACCAGGCACAGCCAGAGATTTCAACATAATGTTACAAAACAAAACACCCTGCATTTTGCTGCACAAAATGTTTGGTGTCACACAAACTGCAGCTGACATTTTGGAAAGTTTTTGACCTCACCACTCAAAAAGATATAGAGGTGATTTCAGTTTAAGCTCACCAGAAGAAAAATAGGCAAATTGTTTTTTTCGGCACTGGCCTCAGACATTCTGTAAAGATG
>CM034598.1:34834-110445 GCA_020091685.1 Lutjanus erythropterus
TCCCAAAATGAGCAGATACTGTGCATATTAAAAATAAATTCACAGGAGACGATGTTTTACACATACCATGAAGCATTTATTGAATCAAATATATATATCATACCATATAACATGTCAAATGATGTACCTATCATTCATGATCATAAAAAACTGAAGGATTCACTGAATCCATATGAGAAAAAAAGTTTGACAAACCACAGTTTGATGTTTGTGAGGCTAAGCAGTTAACTGGACATCTTTTCCACTTGTTTCAGTCATTACAGGTATCAGCCTATCAGAGATGTGTGAGCTGGTGCTGGTGCTTCCTCATCACTCCTCGTCAAAGCCTGTCTGGCTCTTCAGATTCACACCGCGTTTCCTGATGCCCAGGGCCGCTATGTTGCACCAGGACACACAGCTGGTTACAATCTTCTCCATGTCTGACTCCTCATACTGTGCACTCAGGTCCTCTGGAATGGGGATCTTTATCCCTCTCTGGTGCTGGGTCCAGAAAGACTTTCTCAAAGATGAGGTCCATCAAGTTGATTTTAGTGACAAATAAAGGAATGTAACACTTATGAAATGTCGACTCTGGTTTTGTTCTGCATGCTCCTCTCATGGCCTTTGGGACGTGCAGTTTGAAGAGTTGGTCTCTTATAAATAATGACAAACTGTACACATTTGCTCAAAGTAACCACAATTTCATTAACCTGCACAGCATTCAAAGAAATGGAAACAACATTCTTTGGTGTAAAACGAAGGATAACGCTGTGGAAAACCTCCACAGATGAAGTCTGGTGGTGGGGCTCAGTTCTGCAACAGTCATTTTGTTAGTCAGCAGCTTCTCCAGCTTGTAGAAGGCAGGAGCTGCTAAAAAAGGACAGAAATGTTTACAATATAATATAGTACTAATAACTATTGATGGTATGTGTGATGTATTTATAAATCAAAATAAATCAATCAGTCAGCATGATTATCTTAGTAGAATAATTCTGATCACTACTTATATAAAGGATTTTGTCTGTATATGAGTAACACACTTGCTGTCAGTTTATTCTTGTCCCTTGTTTGATGCTGTCTGTGTGCACTGGGGGAACAGGGTGTCTTCATGTCCCTGGATGTCCTGTACATGGTTCAGGATGGAGGTCCATTTCACCACTCTCTCTGGCCTGGTGGCTGATGAGGCTGCAGTCCAGTAGATGTGGTTTGTGATTCTCTGTATCCACCTCTGTATCTTCTCACAGTTCTTCTTATTGATCTGCTCCAGTTTTTTTTTCTTTTGAAATTCCTACAATTCATAGGAAACATATTTCTTCTTAGTGAAAAAAAACCTAAATGTGTTGCAGTGCAGCATTTCAAAACCAGTAAGTATTACGTATCAATTATCTCATCACAATACACTGTAACTGTCACAACACCAGGGGTCTTCAAATGCTACTGAGATGATATGTGCAATCATACACTGCTATGGGCCTAATACATTTATAATAACAGCTACTATGTGCGTGACTTGGTCACTGTTACAATGCACAATGGCTTTTTGTGAGTAAAAACTGATAACCCATGTAGTCACATGATTTTATGAATTGTATTGATAACAAAGCAAAACAGGTGTCATTACAGACACGTTCCTCTCCTCCTCCTGCATGTCCTGCACCCCCACTGTGTTATTTGTAATGTAATGCAGGACTACTGTTACTGTACTGTTGTCTTTTAGCGTGTGCACAACAGTTGGGAAGCAACGTAAACACTGAATAGGTGTTGACGAGGAAGCTGTTGAACGGGAGAAGTAAAACTTATCTTCTGATTATTTCAGTTCTAATAAACATAAGTGCATACCTGCGCTAATCACAATGCTCGATTTAGTCTGAATACAAGTTTCTCTGCTTGATTTTGCAGCAGGTCGCTACACATTTCAGGTATGAGAAACTTAGCAGCTTGATGCTAATCTAAGTTACACAGCATCGCCAGGCAGAGGAGAGAGGAGGCGTCCATAACAACAGAGCCGACAACACAAACCTGTCAGAAGTCACACAAAAACTGACATGAAAAACAATTACCAGCATACAGTTTACTATTCTGATTAGTTAACTGGCTTCATATGAGGCTTAATGTTCGCACAGATTATCTTGACTCTCCCTCCAGCGTGTGAGCACACAGTAGATGCTACGCATATTAGCCGCGATGCTAATGTCAGGATCGAGCAGCTAAATACACACAAAAAAAGAACAGCATAAACATGATAAAACTTAACACTCCCACATCTGAAGTTGGGTCACAGGCAGTCAGTACTGATCCATGCTTGAGCTTGAGTTTTGAAGTGAATCCTGCTTTGTACTGATCCTCGGTGAAGAAGCAGTCCAAAGTAAAATGGTTAGCTAACACACACACACACACACACACACACACACACACACACAACACTTTACCCAGTGTTGTGGGGACATCTGACTTCAAAATAAAATTAATCCTTTGGGGCTTCACTGGGTCAGACGTGGAGAATAGATGAAGACTTGCGTGCTCTTCCTGCAGCCAACAACAGAGCAGTTAGTGTGCTTTGTCTGAACCTTCTCTTCATTGGTTTACCGGAGCGCCGTTAGGGAGGAGAAAACAAGCACTTCTCCCCTTTTGACGTCACATGTGGAGCCAAATCTGAACGGAGCGTTTTGGCCTACATTCACTGAAAGGTGGAGCAAGCAAGAGAGGGAGAGAGAGGACTGTTCTCATATCAGGGGAGTCTGTAGACAGGCCAGGGACACAGATTTTCACTGGAAAACCTTTAAAAGTGCATTTTGCATAATATATTATTTAATGTGGTGGAACAATTACGCAAAGAAGAGACGATTCTTTGGTGCATCCATCAGTGCATATCATGAATACAAGAACTAACAAGTTCTAACAAATTTAATAGATAATAGATAGATAATAATAGTTAGTACTAAACTAACACCCGCGAATCAGTTTTCACAGCAGCAGAGAAGCTGCGTGTGGAGGAAACTGTTGTTAATGACAGAGTTTATTACAACAGTCTAAACTAATGTGATGGTTAATGACATCGACACCAACCAGATGCACTTATAAAATTAAATAACTGTATAAGGAGGCCTATACGTAAAACAGGAGAGTCTGTGTTTCTCTGTGAGAAACTTTCAGATCTTCTCACAGCAGAGTGAACAGGTGAGGGAGGAGAGGAGGGCAGACTGATCACTAATCAATCACTGATACCGTCGTCCTCTTGGACTGATTAAAAAATTAAAATGCCAAAATTGGTGACAAACCAAACCTGGGTGTCCACACAAATAAAGTCTTTGTGTGAAACACTGCAGAGTTTAACATCGTGCTGTTTACAGTCTGCTGTCTGTAGTTTGACAGAGAGACAGAGAGGGTCGTGTCTAGAAGGGAACCCTAGACCCACGAAAGATCGCGCAAGTTTGATTATTTTAGTAGAAATAACGGAAACAAATCTCGCGAGAGTTGTGCAAATAAAGAGTTACCTTCTAGACACAACTGAAAAAGGTGCGCAGCTCCAAAAATAGAAAATCATGTCGTGGTGTCGATGTTTTTAATGTGGCGGCCGCCATAAATAAAACACTATTCACTGATCCACAGAGAGTCACTGAAACACTGATCACTGACCTGCTGTGATGGAAAAAATACTCACATTCTTTACTTAGGTATTTTTACATTGTGGTATTAGTGTTTTTACTTAATTACAATTTAAATATTTTGCATGTTATTGTTTCCTTTTTTGAAAAATCAACATTTTTATTGCTGTTGTTGTACTTTAATGGTATTCATATTGGTATTTTTTGATGACTAAATACAGACCTGCAAACTCATAAGAGGAGGAAAAAGGTGGCATGTTGGTAAACCAGTCCTCTGTCCTCTGGGGGTCTGGGAGCGTCTGTCCTGCTCCAGAAGAAAAATGTTGTGATTTTAACATGTTAACAAAACATTCTGGTGACTGTTTCAGTTAAAAGAGTTAGTTCACTCTTCTGTTTGTGGTTTCTGCAGACATTACTACCTTTACTTTTACCTTTGTACTTGGAAAAAAAAGTAGAAAGTAAAGTAAAAACAGTAAAAGTAAAGTTACTTTACTGAGTATTTTTACTTTAGTAATTTATAGTTGTTCATTTAATAGACCTGTCTTATCTTCTCTTTTGTATATTACCATTGTTGTGGAACAAACGCAATGCAGAACACGCAATATTTCTTATCCAATTACTCGATTAATCACCAGAATAATAATTACGCTTTAATTTTACTGGTTCGACCCACTTGAGATCAAATTGGTCTGTATGTGGCTCCTGAACTAAAATGAGTTTGACACCCCCCTGATGTAGACGTTGATACAACTACTACACTACTTCAGTATATATCACTCTAATAACACAAGTTAGACCTTTGCTTTAGGAAATTTTCTCTAACTGGACCTCTTTGAATTTTAGTTGAATACCCCTGCTCTAAGGCATTACCTATCTGTGTTGGCTAACTACTGTAATAATAACCAATGCTGGCACACATTAGCAATCAATAATGAAATTAAATTTTATGAACAAGTAAAGACGGCCAAAGACTCATGTTTCATATCTCATGCACATGTCAATAAACCATTTTCTTTAACTCTTACCCGTAATTTACACCAGTTGCGCCTGCCCCGCGTCACGGCTGCGCCGCGGTTTTGCTCCGTCATGCACGCGACTTCAATTTACCTCTAATTTACACTGAGTGCGGCTGTGCTGCGTAACGGCTGCGCTGCGGCACTCAGTAAGATACGCTCCCATTCTAGTCAATGCTGCAATTTACACTGAGATCACCGCGGCGTGTCTCAGCAGCGTCCCAGGAGCGGCGCAGCCGCACTCAGTGTAAATTACGGGTTACACCAGCAGAGTTTCAGAAGTGTTTCAGCAGCGGAGCGTTTTGCCCATCTGATTATGTTTACTTGCTCTGATTTTGTTGATTAAGTCCTCTTTCCTTGCTCTTTGTGCTTCTACCATGGATAAGCAGGCTACATAGTTAAATTGTTTATTTTATGTCTGTCTTTATGATCGCAAGTCTGCACGGGGTCTTTTATTTTGAAAATCAACTGGATTCTCCCCTGACCAGCTTTGTGTCAATTGACGCACCATCCATCGAAAATAGACTTGCTGCGTATTCTCTGCTGAGCGGAGCGCCGAGACGCTTCTGGGACGCTGCTGAGACGCGCCGCGGTGCTTCTGGTGTAAATTACAGCATTGACTAGAATGGGAGCTATTTCTCTGCGTGCCGCAGCACAGCCATGTCGCGGCACAGCCGCGCCTGGTGTAAATTCGGGGTTAGTCTCTCTTGATTGAAATAGAACTAGACAGGACGTTGCCACTCAAGCCTTGCTGGCAATCTTTTCCAGTGACCACTTGCAGTATTGCAGCAAAGATTTCCCCACTGATCCAAAAAGCATTTTCCCATGAGACATTAGCCCATAAGCTATTTTAATAAAACATTTGCTGTGATAACATGTGTTGACACATATTGGCTGAGATGTTAGCTGATACAGCCAAATAACAACTGTTGGCATTTTGTATTTTATTATGCTAATACGGCATGATACAGTCACCTCTCTTTGAAAGTAATGCAATAATCAATGTCACATTTGCATTCATTCTATGATTACTTTAGCAAAGGTATCATAGGCAGTCCTTTAGAACAAAAACAAAATCTTTACCAGAGGGCTAATTGCTAGCTTTTTCTGGAGCTTTCAGCTATCCACTTTCAGAGAATGAAGGAGAAGAGGCAGAACAAACTCTTGTAATGAACAATGGATGGGACAGACATTCTTTTGATAGAAACACTCTCCTGGACAACACATTCTTCTGCTGAGTCTACTTATATGGTATATAATGTTCCTATTTGTATATTTTCCATTTGCAGTGTTCCTATTTTTATTTTTTATATTGCCTCTGATTAAATTGCTCATATTTTTAATATTTTATTTTAATAAAATAAAAATAAAAATAATTTTATTGATGTTTCTTTATATTTTTGCGACCCACTTTGCTGCTGTAACAACAAATTTCTTCACTGTCGGACTAATACAGGAATATCATATCTTTGGTTTTGAAATTGTGCCAGGATATGAAATGGCAATTCCAATAAATATAAAATTCTCTGGAGAGTAATTTCCCCCAACTTCAAAGGCCTGTAGCCACAGGTTGGCATGAGGCCTGACCATGTGTCATACAGCCTTGTTTCTTCTTATTAAAGACCAACTTTAATATACAGTATAGGCCTAATGGAGGACCTTTGGCAGCCCAACTGCACATTATCATAAAGTATAAGAATGAGTAAAGTATGGTATGAGACCATAATATTTGTCCACTTGAATGCACTGTTTTAAAGTTTTTGCACAAAATAAATATAAGAATCATTAATGTGACAGCCAACTGACCTGAATGAATCTGGCACATAATGCAGTGGTATTAGAGTGTGGACTGAGTGTAAGGTGGAGAGTGTACTGAGAATGTATTGTCATGTCTCAACACACAATTTTTGTGTTTAGTTTTTTTTCTCTAAGGATCCCTGAAGTCCTCACAGATACACGGGCTGCATTTGTACAAAGTTAATGTCATCATGGTATCTAATATGTAGTTTTGTTATCCAGCAGGGAAACAGCTGCTGTGGAAACATCATACCAGGAATATTTTGGATCCTGTGCTTCCAATCCCGTGTTTTTCCACATAATATCAGCAAATACCAGACAAGACAAACATTTCCTTGCTTGGTAAGCCTTCAACACAGGCAGACAATGCTGGAGTTTGTGCTTTCTGTTCTCTGTCTTTATGTCTGTATGTTTACAGTGGCTCCACACTGACAGATGAGCTTCCTCAGGACCAGCCCTCAGTAAAGGAGTTGGTAAAAAGAAATAGTCTGACATGCTATCTATCCATCCATCCATCCATCTGTCTATCCATTTATCTGTCTGCTTTTATTTGTGTTAGTGTTTTTGTCTGTCCTCTGGCTATACCTCTGTCCTTCTGCTGTGTCCAGTTGTCATCACTAGGGGGCTGTGAGGAGTTGTAAATTCTTGTCCTGAACAGATAAATTCCAGTGAGGGATGTACTTTCTGCCTGTCTGACTGATATGAGATCATTTAATGTTTCAGTCTCCTACACAGACTTCCTATTAGCACTCTGTGATGGCCACACACACGCACACTCTCTCTCACAAACACTAAAATAAGGATGAGTTACACCCTGAAAAGGGGAGATATTAATAATGACACTCAGACACGAGGCTTCCTCTCTTTCAGCAGGACTGAGAATGTATTATTTTTCAAAAGTATTTACAGAATTGGTTACAAAATGTCTTTAAATGTAACACATTATAACAACGGTATTCATTTTCTTTACAATTTTACAATTGTTACAAACTTGTTTTTCTTCTAATCTATTTTTTTTTTCCTTCCAGGTGTGTAAACAGGTAAGTATAACAATGTTTTATTTTTCTCTTTAACAGGAAAAACTAAATTTAAGGTAAGTATTTATGAAAAATCTATAATTCAATTAACATAAGTTTACAATGTAAGATTCCAGTCTATTGCAAATAAAAATAATAATAATAAAAAATATTCTTAAAACATCTGCAGTAGTGTGTCTGCTATGTTACTTTTCTGTGCTCATCACATTTACACACTTAAACAATGAGGGCATATTATCTCTAAAACACACATAAACAAATCTCACTCTCACTATGTGTTGTCTCACTAAGCCAAGTACAATCAAACAGCACACAGTATATGTTATGGTTGTACTAATCACATGTCTTTCTGTGCTAGCCACTGCAGAAACGGGAATTAGCTTGCTGCTTGAAGTGTATCAATTAACAGTCAAAACGATATAAATAGTGCTTTTAACATACTCAAACTTGACTCAGGATGCTAAAAGAATATGAGCAAAACGTGCCAGCAAACATATCTCACAGTTGAATTAATACTCATTTTTACCTGAAAAGAGGAGATATTAATAATGACGCTCAGACACGAAGCTTCCTCTCTTTCAGCAGGACTGAGAATGAGGCATCATGGTGAGAGCTCCCCCTTTCTGATTTTGCAGACATGACTAATCAATCACAGATTTCCTATCTCAAAGGATCAACAAGTCTTTTTTTTTTTTTTTTTTTTTTTATGACTTTAGTATCTTTTTAATTCCATCATGTTGGCAGCTCTAGGCTTCCGTACGTCTCTGATTTTTTTTTTTTTCTTTTTTAACCTTAACCTTAACCTTTTTAACCCTAACCCTATTCTACAATTCAAAATACATTGCAGATTAAAAGACAAAACTCGCATTTCTGTTAACAAAACCTTTGCTTGCATCTGAAACAGCAAGCTTGCAAAACAATATCGACATGTATATAAAACATATTTCTCATTTTCATGTACAAAAACATTATACATTATAAACTTTTCAAAAAACAGTTTTTGCAATTGTGACAGAACAATAACAGGATTTTAAAAAAAAAGATTTCACATAATAAAGTCAATTAAACTTGTGAAATAAAATAATATAATAAATAAATAATAGATATTAGTAGGGGTTTATAATTCAGCTAAGGAGTTTTAAGCGTAACAACATTACACAGGATTATAACTTAAAAAGCAAGAGACTTTGACATGGTTTCATATAAATCACATAAAGACTGATTAACTTCTGAAAGTATCTTTAAGGATGATAAATAATTTTGGATTTCATTTTTAAAACAGGCTATGGAGGGTTTGCTGTTTTTCCAATTTATTTTTATGTATATGATATTTCCCCATAATGAAAATGATGTTCACCATTTTAGATATATTCTTTGATAGACCATCCATATAAACCATCACCTGAAACTTATTTAACGAAGAATTGTTGATCTCAATATTCAACCATCTATAAACATCTTTCCAGAAAAGTTGTGTGATCGGACAAGAAAAGAACAAGTGTTAAATCGTTTCCTGTTCTGTCATACAAAATACACAAAGATTTGCTTCGAAATTAAACCTTTTCCTTAAAGTTTCAGCAGCAGGATAGATATTGTTTATTATTTTAAACTGAACTTCTTTTACTTTGGGTAGAATTGGCCATTTAAGATAGCTACAATGTGTCTTCGTCAACGTCATTTCATTTTCTGCTATCTTTACTTTTGTTGATTCTTTGAAATCATGGAAAAGCTTCTCTTTCATCACATTTCCAAGTACTTTGTTGTTACATCTTTTTTCACCAAACAGTACTTCTCCTATTTTTAAATCAGGCAGTTTGACAGACACATTTGAGTATGTAATTATATTATTATTAAATGTATTAAGGGGAGTGGAATTGCTCTACAGATTTGATTAAATTCTCTATATGAACATTTTAAATTAAACTTTTCTACAAATGAATTCAATTGCAATAGATTGCCGTTTATATCCATTAAGTCAGTAACATATAGAACTTTTTTATCATACCATTCTTGTTTAAATAAGGTCTTCCTGTTAATAGTAATGGTTCTATTATTCGACAAGGTGGAGCTGTGGGGCATGAAATTATGAGTGAACATAATTTTCCAGTAGAGTAGTATTTGTCTATGGAAGTCAGACAATTTAATTGGCAGTTTAGTTATATCAAAGTCACATCTCAACAAAAATTCTAATCCTCCAACATTTTGGAAAAGACATTTTGGTATATGGAACCATATAAAATCGAGTTTTGCCAAATAGGCTTTAATCCAGTTCAACTTAAAAACACCAATCATGGATTCAAAATCAGCGGCTTTCAATCCACCATTTTTATATTCTTTAGTCATCACAGATTTTTTTAAGGTAATGGGTCTAATTTTTCCATATGAAGTTAAAAATAACGGCGTTTACCTTTTTAATCATTTGAGGAGGAACATAAAGGGCTTGACAAGGATACACTAGTTTTGATATGCCTTCAGCTTTTGTCAATAAGATTCTGCCAAGAATAGACAGATCTCTCATAAGCCATAAGTTAAGATATATCTTCTATTTTCCCTTCTATGTTTAGTTGTTGTCTCTTATTTCTATCTTTAGATATTATTAAACCTAGGTATTTTAGTTCAGTTTTAACAGGAATGGAGCTTATATTTGGCTCAGCACAAGGATGAAGAGATAATATTTAACATTTTTTCAAGTTTAAGCACAGACCTGAAGCTCTAGAGAAAATTGATATTATATCCAGGGCTTTCTCAATTAAAGTTTTATCATTTAGAAAAATTACTGTGTCGTCCGCAAATTGACTTATTCGATATTCATAATCGAAAATGGTAATTCCTTTAATTTGAGGGTGATTTACAATTAGTTAAGCTAGCATTTGTGTACATAAAATAAACAATTTTGGCGAAATAGGACAACCCTGTCTGATCTTAATTTTGGGTGTCATTCCAGGGTTGAGGGAAACGTAACTATAAATATCATTATAGAACATTTTAATGATCTTGCAGAACCCTTCTCCAAATCAAAGTTTTTTGAGCACTGTAAACATAAACTTATGTTCAACAGTGTCAAAAGCTTTGAAAAAATCAGTGAATAACACAAAACTATCTGACTGAATATGCGATTGGTAATCAATGATATCCAGAATCAATCGAATATGGTTGTGAATATATCTTCCATTTATGAAGGCTGATTGATATTCCTCTACAAGATTTCCAATTAGTTGTTTTAGGCGATTCGCATAAACTAAAGCAAGTAATTTATAATCATTGCATAGTAGGGTTATTGGTCTCCAGTTGTCAAGCATCAATAAATCTTTTTTTGGTTCAGGTAGCAAAGTTATCAAACCTGTTTTCATAGTAGGAGACAAACAACCTTTCTGAATACATTCCAGAAAAGCTTTATACAGTAATTTTTTAATGTCCACCCAAAAATGTTTTAGGAATTCAGACGTTAAACCGTTGATTCCTGGTGATTTACTGTTTTCCATTTGTTTTAATGCATTTTCAATTTCTGTTATAGTTAATTCTTTTTCAAGTATATGTTTGTCTTCTGCATCCAGTTTTTTAATGTCTTCGTTGATGCTTTCAAATAGAATGTCACATTCTGATTTATTAAATTTTGACTTATATAAGTTACTATAGAAGAGACTAATTTCATCCTGGATTAATTTCTGATCTTCTAATATGACTTCATCATTTGTCATAAGCTTACTTATTTTTCTCTTTGTCTGTCTTTGTTTTTCAAGTCCAAAGAAATATGCTGAGCTCTTTTCACCCCTTTCAATCCATCTAGCTCTTGATCGAATATAAGCTCCATTTGCCTTTACTGTGTAAAAGTCATCTAACTGGGACTGTAGTAACTTTAATTTGTTTTCGTCTTCTAGGGATAATTGAGAATTATTTGTTAAAGAGTTGATTTTATCGATTAAATCCTTTTGCTTTTGTTTCCTTATGTGTGACAGTTTTTTACCTGTGTTAATTGCTATTCGTTTTGCCTCAAACTTAAACCATTCCCATTTACTAGTATCACTCACGTCTAATTTCTCAACCTCCAAAACAAGAGACTTCACCTGATCACAAAATCCAACATTCTGTAATAAGTCATTGTTAATCTTCCAAATATTTGGAGAGTTCTGATGTTGCTTGGATGTTACTAAATTTAGATTTATCATGCAATGGTCTGTGAGCGGAGAAGCTGAAATGTCACAATTTGAAACATCGTTGCATAGCTCGCATGAAATCAGCCAGTAGTCTAGTCTTGAACATTGACCATTTCCTGCAGAATTATACCAAGTATACTGAACAGATGTTGGATTTGATGTTCTCCAATAATTAATTATGTTTGTTGTTGTACATAGATTTAGTATTATGTCACTGTATACAGGTTGAGAATACCTGTGGGGTATTCTATCTAGCCAAGAATCTGGGGCTATATTATGGTCTCCTCCCAATATCACTTTATCTGAAGAATATGTTGTCTTCCATTCATTTACAAGTTGACTTAATTTTGCATAGAGATTTACATTAACTGCTTTGTTGTTATAGCCAGAAATGCATATTAGAATATAACGTTTATCATCAATCTCTACTACCACCATTAACCAGTGACCTTCAGTATCCCCTAGTGATGGGAATTCCGGCTCTTTTTAGCGAGCTGATTCTTTTGGCTCGGCTCCCTGAAAAGAGCCGGCTCTTTCGGCTCCCAAGTGGCTCCTCAGATTTTTTGTTGCTCAAATAAATTTATTACCCAAAATAATGTAAAATGAATTACTAATGTAAAAAACATACATTATATCAAATGTTTATTATTTATATGGCTTTATTTATACACTCAACATACTCAACATGGAGGAGAGTACTACTATATTAAGCAGAGTGCTTACTTTTGACAACAAACACCACATATTATATTAATTACTAATTTTCTGTGTAATTGTAATATTTAACACTGGATATATTAGTCTTCTGTTGTGCAATGAAGTTTTAATCTGTCAACAAGCAGATATTTTGTCTGATAATAATAAAGATTATATATATGACTTATATATGACTTGGTTTTACAAGGCAGATAAAAGAACAGATGTTACATGTATCAGAAGGAGGATCTCTTCTATTTTAACTTCAATCAGCGATCAAGAACACACTTTATTTCTCCAGCTATGAACGTGGTCTGCAGACTACAGGTAACCTACAGGTGGTCTCTTCCTCTATTCTCTCTTAACTCTGTTGAAAACTGTCCAACTTGACTGTAGATTTTCGTCTCCACTTCCTGCTGCGGCCGCCTGATCTCGTCTACATTTCAGGCGAGGCGCAGTTCATCTCAAACGAGTGTATTTTCTCACCTTTCAAGCGTGTTGTCTCTGTCTGTAGCATGTTCTCTCTCGTCTCCCTCCCACTTGCTTATGTGCTCACTGTGTTGTGTGTCTATAACCCCTCCCCTCCCCCTTCTACTCAGTGTGGACACACACACACACGCCACCAATCATGTGCAACTTGAACAGAAAAAAAGAGGAGAAAAAAACAGTCCCAGTCTCCTGTAGAAAAACAACTTGTGATTTTTGATGCTTACAAAACAAAAAAATGGCTTTACGCTTAGTACTATTTTTTAGCCCCCTAACATTAGTGACATAAAAGAAATAATGGTTGTTTCAAGATGCGCTTAAACTTCGCTTTTTTCGTGCAGGAATGAACATGTCCTTAGTAACATCGTATCACAAAACACAAAGAAAAAACATACCAACTTAAAGTTCAAGTCTTTGAACCTCTTTAAACAGCCATTTTAACTTTCATCTGTTAAGATTCATACTAACAGTACCTGAGAGTTATATCTGTAAACATGAAAACATCTTACCAATGTTTCTGAATTTCAGTCTTGTAGAAGCATTTGTGTGCTTAACCAAAGTGCCTGAGCATTTCCTTATTATAGCAGCTTTTATGGGTCAACTCTGTGTCCATCAATGAGAGCATATCCTTCTCTTAATGAGGCCTTCTTCCCGTTTCGTCTGGCTTCTTGCACCTTGGGCGACAGCTTTGCACGAGCCTCACGATCTTCCTTTGAGAAGTCTTCCTTGAAATGAATGTTCATCTCTTTGCAGACTCTGGCCTCTCTTGATTTCTTCCATATTTCGTCACGAACAGTTCGCAAGGCAAACTGGATAATTATCGGTCTGGGCATCTTGTTGGTAGCTGCATCGTTCCTCCTTCCCAGGCGGTGCACTGTGTCCACTGAGTCGCGGAGCTTCTCCACTGACAGTGGGATCACTCGTGTCAGGATGCCAATCACAGTCTCTCTTGTGTTCTCCTTTTCTTTTTTGGGAAGGCCCATCAATCTGAGATTCCACCTTCTTTTATATCTTGCTTGCTCCAAACACATCTGTTTCAGTGAGATGTTTTCTTTTCTCAGTGACACCACTTCTTCTTTCATTTTGCTTATTTCTTCCTTATTTTCTCTCACAGCTTGTATGTTTGCTTTCATCCGACTTTCAAAGATTTTCATCCTGTCGTTCTGTTCATCAAATCTCTTTATCAGAGTTTGAATTGCATTAAAGACAGTTTAAATCGTAATCACTTCTGTCTGATTGTTTTTAGCCTTTGAGCTCAGCTTCTTGGGATTTGGGCTGGGCAGCGGTGTATGATCATGGGGCACTTTCGAGTTTCCTTCAATCATCTCCTTCATGTCGTACATTTCTTCTAGTACCTCATCATCACATGCCTCTTGCAGGATCATCCTGTCGTAGTCATGGTCCATTATCATTTGAGCTTTAGCCGCTCTTTTAGCATTAGCCATCTCGTTCTCGTTAAAAAAACCGGGAGCAAAAAGTAGCCTGCCTCAAAAAACCCAGAGCTCTGTGGGGCTCAGGAGTTACTTGTGCTGTTTTCTGTGTAGCTGGTTGTTTTTTCTACTTTAGGAAAGTTTGTTAAGGACAGTTTCAAACTTTATTTACGGAGCCTGCAGAAAACGCAACCGCTCACTCCGCCATCTTCCCGGAGGTCCCCAAGGATCAACAAGTCGATCACAGGTAGGTATGTTTAGAACCTTGCAGGTGTGACTAATTGATCACAGATTTCTCATCACAGGATCAACAAGTCATCATGGATTAACTCCTTACAGGTAAGTATATTTACACATTTTTAACTGTTTTTCTTTTAAAATCCATATGAACTGTTTTGTAAGCATTTTAACTCCTCTTATAGGACTTTTACATTTTTAACCCCTTTTAACCTTTTTTAACCCTTTTTTTTTTTTTTTTACACAGGATTTTGTTCTTGCAGGGCATTTTCACATTTATAGCCTTGGACTACTATTAATGAATTTTTCCCTGTCACTGTCTGTTTTAATGACATTTTAAATGACAGTTTTTAATACTTACTGAGCTTACTTACTCACAGAACTGACAATCAAAAATATTTTTTTAAAAATCAATCTATCACAGATGCTACTCCAGTAAAGTGAAGGTGGAAAATCCTGTTTGAACATTTGATCTTGAAAAGTGAAGTGTCACAAATGTGTTGATGAAGCCAGATGTCACTGAATTACACAAGCACATGATTGATCATGATTGGACTTATGAGTCTCTCAGAGGGTCAGTGTGGATGACCAAATGTGGTTTGACTGATTACATTGTATATTTACTGTACAACTTTGTGCTAAGCTATGCTAACAGGTTGCAGACTGTAGCCTTATATTTAACTAACAGTGTGGTATTGATCTGCTCAGCTAGCATCCTGTCACATGCAGAAATATATCTTTAATATAGCAGTTTTCAAGTTAAAGATATCATATGCAACTTAACTTCACCATTGTTGTGGGGGCGTCCCAGCCTATGGGACCACGTGACCGGAAACAAAATACTGGATTTTATTTCGTCAACTTCACATTCGGATGTTGTGTTCCCTAGATAGCGTCTGCCAGCTGCTAGTTCTGGGAAAACATGGCATACCTCAAGAGTGAGGAAGGAAATGTCAATAAACTTTAACACATTATCACGTCTGTGAACATAATTGCAGCCTGAGTCATGTCAGATAGATTTTCATCTTCAGTGGTGGTTGTTTAACAACGAAGACAACAAATCCCATGGTCCCACACTATGTTGTTTGTTTAAGACATCATCCAAAATTAGGTTTTTTGTAATTGTTTTCATGTGAGAGAGAACCATCGCAGCAGAACTTAAATATTGTCCATTTAAAGATTAATTTTCTTTACAAATTTGCATGTAAAACGTGGCAAATATACAAAAAAATAAAATATAAAAACTATCCTTTGAACGCTTAAAGCTGTGGTAGGCAACATTTTATTTTTGGCATCAATGAGTAATAATTCCATAATAACCTTCTAAATCAAGTGGTCTGAGAGTGAGCTAAACTTTTGCACCTCCCCTTGGCTCTGTTTTCAGTCTATAGGGAATCTGGCCAATGATGGTAGACTTAAACCGATCACAGGTCATCTAGAGACCGGGTGCTCTTCTACTAGGGCAGCTGTGTGTGCATTATTCCTTCAGTGAGACCCTGAATCAATGTCTGAAACTCCTGCGGGAAAAGTTTCAAAAAAACTGCATTATCAACAAGTGAATCTTAAAGGGTCCAGCTAATGAGTAACATGTTCAGCCCAGGAGTCTGTCAGCTCACTGTTACTTTTGACTTTACCTTGATTTGCATTCATTCATGTCTCTTGCAGGGCTTTTGCTGAGGGCCAAGAGGATGGGCGGAGCTGAGACACAAAGCCGACAGAAAGCTGCTCAGAGCTGGGTTGTTTTAAACTTTTGGGATTTAAAAAGGGGATTTATTTTCATTTCTGCTTCTCAACCCCTCTGCAGCAGACCCACAGTCCAGCAAGATGAGAGCTCAATGACTGTTTTTTGAACTTGCAGGGATGAAAAGTGGATTTATCTTCATAGTGTGCTGTTTACAGTAAGATAATTAATACTGAGAAATGTATTTGAAAATGGGAGGGGAGTGAGAAGAGAAGACAGGAGTGATATAAAAGAAAGAACCGACTTCTTTGGTGAGTACTGTCAGAATCTGACACACAAAAATGCACACAGCTGATGTCTGTCAGTCCATGCTTGCCTATGATTGCCTCCATAAATGCGTGCGTACATGAAGTGCTTGCTGCTTATTTTCTCAGACACACAAGGATTTGGTAGAGGTGGGTACAGGGGCTCCATAAGATAAACCTTCATTAAGAGGCTTGGTCCAGATTGGATGACGTCAGGTCTAGACTGGTTTGGACTGAATTTACTGGTGGTCACCGGTGTCATCATTCTGTTTGTCATCATTCTCTGTTTGTACTCCTCCCAGTTGTTTTTAAATTTCACATTAGTTGCTGGAAACAAAACAGAAAAAGTACTGCAATAACTCAGTTAGCTGTTTTCAAAAACTAATTGAACGATGTTGGTATATAATAAACTATCATAATCCTAGAAATTCTAGTAGTTAAAAAGTAGTCAAAAGTTGTTGTGTTTCTTTTTCATACTTTTTATCGAGAGTGGCAACCAGCATTACTGTGCATTACCACTATCTACTGTGTGGGTGTGTGAAGAGTTTGAAGTGTGTATTGCTAGAAAACCAGAGGCTTGTAGAGTTCAGTCATGCAAGTCACATTTTAGAATGTTTGTTCAGTAGCAGAACATAATTTGAGTTAGGCGTCTAAGCTCCAACTACATAGTGAGACTGCTCTGTGTGGCCATTCCCCTCAGGCTCTGTGCATTGGAGTAAAGACTGCTTGTGCTTTAGACCAGGTAAAAATCCTGGTCGAAGTGCAAAGTCTGTGGTCTTTCAGCACAAGATAGCACCTGGCGGGCTTGGTAAAGTGTAAATATTTAAGTGAGCATGTGTGTGTGTCTCACGCTTGGCTTTTGCAAAACACTTTTCATTAATGTTAAACAGTTGTGCACGCATGCGTCTTTAAAGATAAACTCACTAATAAGGAAAAAAATAAAGTCTAATAAATCTAAACAGACCTGCAAAGTGCGCATGAGCCGGGATCACAGCTGTCAGATGATCTTTATCAGATGAGTCAGTGTGACATCTGGAACAGCTGTAGTGTTTGTGTCTGCCTGTTTGTTATGATCCAGAAAAACAATGATTGAACAATTATGATGATGTTATGTATGGTAACATACAAAATATACAAGACGCTATATGTGACCACATGAGTCCAACCCAACCTGGAGAGAAAAAGGTCTGTGTGCTTCTATCACAGCTGGTTGGATATATCCATGCGCAAGGGTGTATTTGGGGGGGGCACATATTGGAAACCTGACAGATCCGTAAACAGTTTGAGCAGAACTATGTCATAAATTAACTTCACTGCAAAACATTCACAAAATGCTATGTGATCTTTTACTTTATCTTCTTTTTGCAAATGTTTCTTGGAAAAATAGTGTTGTGCACACCTATATTAATGCATGTATAATATATGTATGTATATATGTTTTATAATCTTAAGACGTGGGCAAACCACCCAGAAAAATCACTTCTCTCTCTTCCTCTAGAACAAAATGGCTTAGGTCTTTAAAGCATAATGATGATGTCATTCCAGGGCTGTACTCTTACTTTATCAGGTAGCAGCACTGATACTAACAAGCTAAATATTTCAGTAGCACAAAGACAAATTTAGTAGCACCCAGGTGCACAGTTTAACATGTTTTATTGTCAAAATCCATTTGATATTGGTCAAAAATGCATTTACTTACTTACATTTATTTACTCATACACAACTCTGTCAGCATAATCTAACCCTTACAGTAAAAGTTTTCACTAATTTATTTTAAGACCTCACCTCAGGCCCTGTACCATCCTCTCTTTTTCCTGTCTCCTTTGTGCTGCTGCATTGCTGCTCCTAAACATACAAAATGACTTCAGAGATGCAGGTCTAAGGTACAGCTCCTGAGCATAAAGGTGGACCATTTTAAAACTAAACAGGAAAAAATCCATTTATTAGTCACTGTGGAGTAGCATTTCACCATATAAATGTGTAGAACACTAGTGGGGTGTTCTAGTGTAGCTGATAACCTAATCATAACCTAACCCAAACTCTTATAGTACTGTGGAAATAATGAAATAATTATTGAAAATTTATCTTTAAAAAAATCAACCTGACATCAGTCCTCACCTGTTCTCCTTTCTGGATCTATTATAATCAATAAAATGATTTCTAAACCTTATCTCACACTCTGAAGCTCCACCTGGCTCTCCTATCTCTTCCCTGAATGTATTACACTTCTTCTCATGATAAAATTGTTTATGTTTAAAAAGTAATAACGGGCTAATACATATTTCACTAATCAGTTTAAGACCTCACCTGAGCTTCCTCAGTCTCTCCACCTTTCATTGCTTCAGCTGCCTCACTTCTCTCTGCACTATCATTCTCCTGACAAGACATTATTGCACAAAATATCTAATATAATGTCATACATGTTGATAAATGGTGGAGTATGATTAGGTGCTGTCCTTGTGTTGTGTAACTGTTACTCACACTGACTTTTTTAAAAAAACAAAGTAAGTCCTGCTACTTTTCTTTGATGGTGAAAAGTTAGCATTTAATAATGGACAAGTGACCATCCCAGGATTAAGATGACTTCACTCAAAAGATATGGTTTCTAAATATGAATGTAAACTAACAACAAGACATTATAAACATGCCATATTCATGACAACGTTCCCTATAGACTGTTTTACTTTGTTCAAAAGAGTTTCAGTCATCAGACCGCCTGCTGTCACCTGCTGCTGTCTCCGCCTCCCAAACACTCTCAGAGCTGGTGAGGGAGGGGGCGGGACAGTGACATGACGCTGTGTTGTGCTTTCAAAATAAAAGTATGTGAGTAAAAGATTTCAAAATCAAATATTTTTCTTCTGTGTGGTATACTTTCTGGGTGGGACAAATGCGCCTGTCTCCAACACATCCCCCCGTCCTCCCTGGTTCCTACGCCTATGTCCATGCATAATTTTGCGCACTTCAAACTTCAGAAACTCTCTCTGATTGTTTCATAGTGGGTCAGAGGAGCGATGATGGGAGGAGGAAATGAGGATTAGGTGGGAGAGGAGAAGAAAGAGGAACACGGACAGCTCAGGTGAGCCAGCGGAACCAGGAAGCTTCACAGCTAGAGGTGGTGCAAAGGGCGGGACAGGGCAAAATATCACTCCCGCCCCTGGCACAAGAGGGCAAAGGTGGATTTGGACACACCTTGAATAAATCAAATCCATTGCACCTTGCACTTTCCACTTGCACTTTAGATCAGCGGGCACTAAATGATAGGGCACTAAATGTTTGAGGAAATGGAGTACATGTACTCTTCTAAAGTTAAATCAGAGTACGTGAGCTCATAGTGAGGGTTGAAGGCAAGAGACTGTATAGTCACCAAACCTGAGAAACCCATAGAAAGCCATCAACAGAACCACTTCAAGCATAGTATCAGTATAGTGAGAAACAACCTTAACTTGACCTGGACACCAACTATGCACCAGTGGAATAGTGAGAAGCAGTCTTATTGTTGCCTGAAGAGAGAAACTTTAAGGACACTGAGGAGCAGCTGAATGAAGGGGTCGGCATCAAATGTGAAATTAAATTCCTGCCAGCATGGCTTGATACTTTACATTCGAAGACAGCAGGATTCAAATGAAATACAATAAATGTGCAAACTGCACAGATGTGTATGGGTTGAGGCCTGCAGAGGAGGTCGGTGCAAAAAGAATAGTAGAAAACCCAAGCTGAATCATAGGCTTAATTGCACTTTTGGCTAAAAAAAATCTCATACATTTGAATGCAGCGTACAACAGATCCTACGGTAGCTTGGATGTCAAGAGTCAATCAAGAGTCACCTGACTGAATAAAGGGCAGGGCCAGAAGACACAGTTTGTACTCCTGAAATTTAAAGTATGAGAGAGCATCAGCTACACTATTTCATGACCAGGGATGGAGGAGGCTTATTAAATAAAGTTGTTCAAAACATGACCAAGTCACATGAGGCATTTATTATTGGCATTTTGGAGCTGCCCTTATTAGCTGCCCTAATTATTTTAACTGTAGCTGTATTGACACAAAACGCCACAATCTGTTCTTGGTCTATCTGCTTCCCCAGAGAGAACAAGCAATGACAACTGGGTAAAGCTCATAAAGACCAGGATTGATCAAGGGACTGAATTTCAGTTTGCCAGATATCTGCTACTCATTATTGAAGAATCCCCAAAAACCAACAGAAGCGGCTGCATGAGGGAATCTGAGGGCTCAGCTACGTCATGGTAAAGGGAATGGATGTTCCTGGTGGGTAATCTCCTTGTTGATTAAATGCAAATCAAATTTAGACTAGTCAAACTGTAAGGCAACACCCAGAAAGCTGCTAAAATAGAGCAGTTTATTAATCAATGTTTAACACTGTCCAAAACTCCTGTGTGTTAAGAGCTTTTTGAAGCCGTTCCTCATTGTCTACAACTGCCAAAATGTATTTTAAATGCTGGTGAAAAGTGGCGCTTAACGCCCTGTAATACAAAGACTGTGCATTAACCTACAAAACATAACAACTCACTGAAAGCTTCACCTTTCGGACTGAAAAGGATAACTGTGTCTGTGGGCAAATTACATTGTTTACTCAGAGCCAATGTCAGCTGTCAGCCTGCCCCGCAGTGTGGCTAACGTCAGCAGTGCTAGCAGCAGCAGCTGCTCTGCTTGCTGGTTAATGTCTGTGCTGAATATAGTCACATGATGCTCCAGTCAAGTGTTTATATACAATTTTATTCTGTCACAGCCTGTAATTCAACATTATTTCCATTTCCTATGTCAAAACACTGTGCCACACCAAAATGGTGCTCTTAAAAGCTGTCAACCGGCTGACTTTGCTGATAAAAAACATCCGGGGTAACCTGGGCCAACATGCTTGGTGAGAAGGGCTGCGATCTCACAGGACCACCGCCCTTACTAATAGCAGGTGGCTGCATAATAACCTCTAAGGCAACAGTTAACTGGCAATGTGCATGAATAAAATTGTGATAAATAGTTTAGCCAACTAGTATGTCTGGTGCAAGGATGGTCACGCTTAATTGTGAATAATATTTAAGGCTTAGGATTATCTGGTTTAAGGATTCGATTCAACTCAACGGTGTCGGTGAGGACAGATGAGCACGTGTGGGAGGTTCCACTTGAATCTTTTATTATAAGGTTGTTTGAGCTGGTTTCATCTGACAACATCAGGGAAAGGAATAAAGAATATTAAACTAGACATAATTCCTCCTTAACACAATTAATAATCCAAAAAGATACGATAAATCTAAGAATCAAGAAATACACATCACAGTAAACTAATCATCACCGAAAACTGAACTGTAATCAACTAAAGTCATTTAAATGCATTCAAATCAAAGTAACTCACATGTCATGTACTCAGTTCAAACATTTCAACAAAAGGCTGAGGCATCCACATGCTCCTTTGTTCTCCAGAGGAAAAGGGATGGCCACCTGTGGCCTGGCTGCTTTATAGCCTCTGGACTCCACCCATCCAGGAGGAGGAAGGCAGGTAGGAGTGGTTGGGGATTTTCCATTCAGGTAAAGGGAAATTAGGTGCGTTCGAGATGAGCCAGGGCTGCGCAGAATCGATCAGCGGTGGTCGGCGCACAGTGCATGCCGGTTAGATTTGTGTCCGACTTGATCCCGACTTGCTCTGACGTCATGCACACGTGGGCAATGATAACCTCACGAGATCGAGGTGGCCACAGTTTGTAGAGCCAGGCACCGCAGCTGCCCTCCACCGACTGCAAACGCCTGACTGTCACCTGATCAACAAGCTGACAGGCTCTGATTGGTTCTTAACTTTGACAACAAACACCACGTGTTGTATAAAATACTAATTTTCTGTGTAATTGTAATATTTAATGCTGGACATGTTGTGACAAAAAGGCTCAGAAAAATAGGCCAGTAAGGTCTGGGCTTAGAGCCACAACACCCTAAAAACCTTAATAAAAAACCACTGTTATCACTTGTATATTTTCAAAGTTCAAAACCATCAAAAAGAAGAATCAGGCAAAGTCTGGAAAAATCACTGGAAGAGCAACAAAGTTCTGCCACACAAAGTTTATTGATCTCTCTAGGTAGAAAAATCAACAAGCTTGAGTCAAACCCAGGTTTAGACTGAAGAAAGAGGTGCAAAACACCTTGTTATATACTGTTTAGGAGGCTCTAGGAGCCTCCTCCCACTTTGAACATTTTGGCTCACAATCAAACATATTTGTGTATTAAATTTTACCTTATGGAATCATAATGACATTCGTTTTCTAGCAAATTGCTACTTCCCTTAGGTTTGCATACATCAATCTTATATTTTTTAAAAATAATTAAATGACAAAACAGTTCAATGTTACACATGAAACAAAACACCTGATCTGACAATTACGCTGTGTGAGGAGCACCAAGGGCTGGAAAGTACCTACAAGGTCTTTGGGTGACAGTGATTGATGTTATGGTTTGATCTATCTTTATCACTACCTTGTGAAACTCCCAAACGTACACTACTTCAGAATGGAGCGTTCTTTTAATGAGGCCTTCAACAGTACTCTGTTTAAGAATGGAGTGTTTTCTTATATACTACGGAGAGAGGACTTTGTGCTGGATGGGCATCATGTTGAGGATTACATCATGTTGAAAATTACGCCACTACAGACATATCAGTCTTCTGTTGTGCAATGAAGTTTTAATCTGTCAGCAAGCAGACATTTAGTGTCTGATAATAATAAAGGTTATATATATATGATTTATCAAAAGAACAGTTCAGTGATTTACAAGGCAGATAAAAGAACAGATGTTACATGTGTCAAAAGGAGGATCTCTTCTATTTTAACTTCAATCAACGATCAAGAACGCACTTTATTTCTTCAGCTATGAGCATGATCTGCAGACTACAGGTAACCTACAGGTGATCTAACAGGATGTTCGTGTCTCCTCTATTCTAAGTCTGTTGAAAACTTGACTGCAGACTTTCGTCTTCACCTCCTGCTGCAGCTGCCTGATCTCGTCTACTCTCCAGGCGAGGCACAGTTCATCTCGAACATCTCAACAACATCTCTCAAAATGTGTACTCGACTAATCGCGCACATCCCTGACGAAGGACAGAAATGCTGTACATACATGACATGCAAGGGCCAGAACCACAGCAATAGCCTTTGTCTAATACCAGTGTATGATAGAATTAGCCAATACTAGCGAGCGTGATATGAATAAATGACCATTAGGAATGATGCGCATCACAAAGAAAAGGTGGCCTAGCAGAGACATTTTTTTTCTTTAGAAAGAATGGCAGCAGCAGAAAGAATTTGAAAGCTTCTGATGCAAGACAGCTTGTCCTGTGCCAAAGATGCTTACATAAGCAAACTATTGAGGGTTATACCAAGAAATTTTAGGGGTGAGGAAGGGCCTAAGTGATTTCTGTTCTCAAAGAGGTACATTTCACTCCTGAAAAGCTTTAACTGGAGATGCTGTGAACTGGCGGCAACAAGGGAAATGCAACCACTAAACATTCATCCTAAAGATGAAGGACAGACAAAGGGAAATTTGCAGGCATTGTACAGAATCCAGTATCATGCCACTGACAAGGCAAGGCGAGGGCTAATGTTGCAACGGAATGTTGATTTGACAGAACAATGAATGACATTCATGCTGGAGATCAGAGCTGAACAATTAATCAAAATTACAATATAGCAGTTCCTAACGGCATAAGGTGCAATTTGTGTTGAATACAAAATGTGCGTTAAACTACTATTTTAAATATTGTGCATGTCCTGCCTACACAGCATATTTTACAGACTTAACGAAACATCTTGTCTGGTACAACTCTTTACACAAACAACTTCATCATGAATATGTTTGAGATGAATATGAGGAGGATGTAAAATCTGCATCTTTCTAATATTTCAAATTATATCACAATTGCAACATCAGTCAAAACAATTACAATTAAATATTTTCAAAATGTTCAGCCCTATCAGAAATAATAGCCAAATAGGTGTCTAACTCCTCCCTATGTTACAGGCATCCTTTACATATGGTGTCTCTGAAGACACCAAAGGCAATGTTGAACTCTGTCCAAGTTGCTAAAGAACTACAGAACAATCTGTGCAATCTTCAAACATTTGTTGCAGATTAGGACCTGCAGGAAGTTGACTTGATTATTTATGTATTTATTTTACTCATTTGTTTATTTTCCCTAGTAAAAATAATGATGTAGCATTAATACATTAAACAGTATTGTTTCTCCTTGTCACCTTCTTTATATTTATAATTTAAGAAATAAGAACAGAACAGATTACCTGTTAAAATTTGCTTCCTGGGGAAACAGGAATTTCAGCTGCAGAGGGCAGGAGCCAAAAGCCCATGGTAGAGTTGGAACTACAGTTCCCAGAGTCAGAGCGGAGCATCTTGACCCATGTCAAAAGTTGCAGAGGATGATCTGGTTTGTTTATATTTCAGGCAGAATAGTTGCCGTTGATTCTAAGGAATTCATTTGGCATTCCTGATGTCGAGTACTGACGACGACTTGAATGCTGATTTAGCAGATGTACACCCAGCAGTGTTCATGTTGGCCTTTTAAGTGGGAGAAGCAGCATGGGAGGCTGCTTGGGAAGCGGCTCGCTTTTGCTGGCGCTTTCCCCTTTTCCTTTGGGAGGAACGATGTCAGAGTTTTCTTGAATCAGGAGGTAACTGAAGAGCTCCTCATGACCGCAGGTGTAGAGTTCTACAGGACACGGTGTTCAGGCCATTCAGCCAGTCGTAAGCGGGAGCTGCAAGAGCTCTGAGGCGGACGGAGGTTATCCAAATCATGCCAGGAGAGACTCAGCTGGTTGAGCTGGTGTTGCGGGGATATGTCAGCTTCTTCCCGTGAAGACCGAGACCCACCCTCCGATGATGAGAAACGTAGCGACAACAGCAGGTAAGATGACAATCAGCTGAGCAATAATAGCCGATTTACCAATGCTGAAATGATGAATGACAGGCAGCGACACTAGTGCAGAGCAGCAATACACTGGCAAGCAGAGCCAGAAATGGGAGGTTTAGCAGTTCAAATAGACCGCCAGATAGGAAGGGTGCGTTTGGTATGTACTATTAAAGAGTGAGACATTTCACATGTGATTGGCGGTGCAGCTCGCACTGACTGCCTGAAGTAGCTTGCAGGTGTCCCCACATTTATGTAATGACTTGGCTCCCTGGCCTGTGGAAAAGCAAGTCAGTTCTTCTATGGTCACAAACTGAACCAACTGCAAACTAGTACTATGTACTTGTTGGTTGAAAAGCGGTATTTGTGGTCACTTTGTGTCTCTTTATGGTCTTTATGTCTCTGTTGTGTCTCTTTGAGTGCCTTTTTTCAGGTGAAGGCCAGAAGGGGCACTAACCATTTGCTGCCAGCTATAGCCATGCTGGGTTTGATGATGAGGTGATTATGAGTTCAAGGGAGTGAACAGGAAGAGATTTTATCTTCTTGAAAAGACAAAAGTGACACTCTTGCTACTTTCAGGCTGTCTTTTCTGTGTGTAACCCCATCAAATCACCTTTAACTTCCCATAGGACAGATTTGTTTTTCTTTTGCCTATTGTAGGCTTTGAGAGTTTTTCAGCTGAGATAGGCTTATTCACCTGAACAGTAAAAGTAAAAAAGTATTTTGCTGTTTCCTGAGATACATTTAATCCTGCAGTTGGAACAACTGAAGCCACAGTTATTCTTTACTTGCAATCTGATGTACAGTATATTTGGTTTATGAGCTTTATATTCTGTTTACTTCCTGTCCACATTATAGTAACAATACCTTTGCCTACAAATGTATATTTTTCATCCTTCAAGGCATAATATGCCACATTTTCAAAGTGTAGACCAAGGAGAGATTCGAGAACCATTCAGACAGAGATGTTAACTGTGTGTTCCAGTTAGAATTCTGCACATGTTCATCTCTCATTTGTTTCATTCTTTTAAGATCCTGGTCAGATTTCCTTCATCGCCTGTGTGCATTGGAATAGCAGTACAACATTCTTCTCCAATCAAGTCACAAACTCCTCGCTCTTCAGCTAACATGGTCTCTATAATTAATCTGTTTTGCATAGTCATCAGTGAAGTAGCATGTAGCTGTGCACTTACTCCTTCAAAGGCAGCTATGGTCCAATTTATGAACCTTTGTTGGTTGTACCATAAGTAATTTACCCATCTACTGTTAGAGCATGTACTGAGCATTTACTATTGATCCCCATATTGGCACTGATCCTGCAATTCTTCCTGAAATGATCCAATCACTGCCTATGGCTTCATACTCTGAGGGTATTCCTTGGGGTGTCTGATCTATGGTAACATAAACATTTGCATCTTCTGTCCACTCTGTGTGAGCCAACATCTCTGTGTGACGCTATAGCCTGCTTATGTATATCATTAGTTAGGAAGTGTGTATCAGTCAACATGGTCCTGTCAGGAGGCTGAGGATGGTTATTGGTCCTGTTAACATTACTGGTGTACATATCCTTTCCAGTCGTGAGGTAATACAAGTTTTAATTGGGTGTCTGAGTCACACAGCCAAAAAATATCAGCTAAGGGTTGGGTGCGAATTTGAGGTTGAAAAAGTACCCCACTTAATGGTTGTTTGACCATCCCTAGAATGTATCCTCCTAATGCATCAATCACCTGTGCGCAATGTATTTTTGCCTCTGGACTCGTACTGCAAACTTTAGTTGGTATTGTCATATTGAAGTTGAAGTTATTGGCAGACCAGATGTAACGGTAGGATATGTACTTGCATTGGATAGAATATTCAGCCTCCAACGTGCGATTGAGTTTTTTGTTTCGCTTAACACTGTCCCTACATCTCCCTTACTTATAAAACAAAATGGAAACACAGTCCCCTTTATGACCTGGACTGCTGGTGGCACTTGATAGTTTTCCAGTTCAGTGAGATTTGTCGGTAATTTAACAGGACAGATTTCTGTACGATTACTGTGGCTTTTTGTCCTATCATCATTCTCATGACACACTCAATGAAACATGTTGTTATGTTGGTGCATTTGTCTATTCCTGGGAGAGGTCTAACAATGGGCATTCCTTTCTCCTGTAGCAGGCCACACATGAGTTATTGCAACTTGTTTAGCTGAGTACTTTAGCCATTGGTAAAACATGTTGTTTTTTAAAGAGCTAGTCTGGATGATTTCAGTCTTGTACATAGTATGGGCCTGTACATCCCTTTTAGTCTTGTGATGAGCCAACCTCAGCCACGTGGCTGCTACCTTAGTTGTTAGAACTCTTTGTGAGTCCTCATCTGCATTCTCTATATGTACACTGCACTCTGATTGTTACCATTCCTTCACCCTCACAACGCACGCTTGCAATGATTCTCACCAATTTTGTCCCATTTGATTCCAACGTGAGCATGCATTCTTTAGCTGTAGTTTGGACATATGTTACATTTAGAGTTTCTCTTTGTGGCAGTTGCCCTTGTTTGGTGGCTACAGCTCCCATAGCTAAGCGCAATCAATCAGTTGGCCATTTTGGTTCTCCGTGTTACATTTACATCTTCTGGCCTTTCAGGATTGTTTAAAGTGAGGAGGCGACACCTACTAACACAAAAGCAAAACTGTAAAGGTTATTGGCGCGGGGTTCATTGTATTAGTCTCCTGAAGATTCTGCTTCTTCTTCTTCATGTTGGCTTTGAGTTTCTAGCCTTTCCTGCAAAACTTGTGAGGGCCCTTCTTCTGCGCTTAGTGTTGATTCTGACCCACTTAGAAGTAGTTCTCCTTCTGACACTGACTCTGGTTCTTGTTCTTCTTGGGCCCTCAAGATTACTGTGTGGTGAACTAAGTGAACTAGGGGTGCTAAATTCTTCAATTCTTCCCTAATAACCCACTACTCTCAGTTTCTGTCTCTGGTTCAGTCTCTGGTGTGGACTTCCAGCAACGTTACCGTTCCCAGTGATAAGCAGCCAAACGCTGGAGTGTCTTATTCCTTGTGGTTCTTGTTGTGATGGTGATAGGGTAGGGAGGCCAGGCCATCCCGGTCGGCCCAGGGGAACCACGCCTTCCGCGTTCTACGTGGAGGTGCTGGTCCCGCTGGGTCGTGCGCCCACAGCAGTGGTTAAGATGGAACCAAACGTCCCACCGTCACTTTAACAGCGGTAGGGGTTGCAAGAGTAACTCTGAATGGTCCCTCTCTGCAGGTTGATCCCACCTTCGCTGAAAACTTTAACATACACCAGATCACCTGGACGCACTTTGACCTCGTCAGAAACGTCACCTGTGCGATTCTCAGTGGCACCTTTCACCTGTTGAAATATGATTTTATGGATATGGGTTAAATGTCTTAGGTAATCAGACAATTCATTTTCCAGTTGTGCAAGTGGGGGTCCTTCTGTAGGACCTCAAATAAGGCAGTGGCATAGGTCTACCTGTTAGCATTTCATGTGGTGTTAAATGCGTGGTTCTGTTAGCTTGTGAGCGCAAAGCCATTAGAGCCAAAGGCAAAGCATCAACCCATGTTAGTCTGCCACCACTGTCACGCACAATCTTAATTACTTTTGCTTTCACAACACCATTCGCTTTTCAACAGATCCTTGGGACTGTGGATGATAAACACTACCAAACTTCTGTTTGATACCTAGTTGTTTAATAGTTTCCTGTACTACCTTGGATACAAAACTTGGACCATTATCAGAAGAAAGAGTGTCTGGTAGGCCAAACCTGGGAAAAACTCTCACACAAAAATTTGACAACTGTCTTATGATCCTGTTTTGCTGTAGGAGCAGCTTCAACCCATCTACTGAACCTGCAAACAACAACAAGAAGATATCTGTATCTACCAACACGTTGTTCAACTCCCATATCAGCAAAATCCATGATAAGGTGTCTAAATGGACCATCAGGAACTGGAATATGAGCTATTGGAGCAGTAAACACTTTCCTGACATTGTATTGTGCACATATTTCACATTCACTTAAAACTCTATCTACTGTTGCTGCCATGTAAGGTGACCACCATACTTGTTGTAGTTTTCTTAAAATTTCACCTCTTGAACAATGATCAATGCCATGTGTGGACATGATTGCATGGCGCAACAGAGAGATTGGTAACACAAAATGACCATGAGAACTTCTCCATAACCCATTTGCTGGTCCTTGTTCTGTTGTTCTAATCGCCCCTTTACCCACGCCGCTTTTCTGATACTCTATTTTGGGCTATTACTAATGATTCTAGAGTAGTAATAGGAGCCATATCTTCTTCAACCAAAATTGGAGCCATTATATTACCTATGGCTGCTTGTTTTGCAGCTTCATCAGCAAGATTATTTCCTTTAGCAATCATATTATCTGTCTTTTGATGTGCTGGACACTTAATGATTGCTATAGCAAGACACAACGCTGAATTAGTTGTGAAACTGCTTCCCATGTGCTACAGGTGTTCCATCAGCTCTAAGGAAACCTCTTTGTTTCCAGATATTAGCGTGTACATGACATACACCATAAGCATATGCAGAGTCTGTATATATACTCTTTTTCCTGCAGCAAGTTTACATGCAGCAGTTAGAGCTTTATTTCAGCTAATTGGGCGAGCACGGTTGATCAACCTTTGTGACTGTATTGTTGCAAAAGTATTATCCCTAGCATTTAATTGAACAATGCTATAGCCAGCATGCATACCAGTTTCATTACGGAAGCAAGATCCATCAACAAACAAGGTCAAGTCAGCTGAAATTGGTTCATTATACAGGTCTTCGTGGGCGCATGAACTTATCTGTGTCTTGGACACAATCATGAGGTGTTCCATCAATTGGCAACAACATTTTTGTAGCTGGATTTATTACATTACACCGCTGAATAGTTAATTCAGGGCAGCCAAAATTACTTCATAGCCTGTACGTCTGGCTTGCGTTAGAACAAAATGGACTTGTAAGCAGTGGTAACTGATGGGATGTGTACAAAGTTACTGCATGTCCCATAGTCAAAGATGATGCTTTCTGAAATGCAAATACTGCAGCTGCCAATCCCTGATAACAAGGTGGCAGTCCTGCTTCAATGTTGTCCAGTTTTGTGCTATAATAAGCCAGAGGTTGTTTACCTGTAGGTGTATCTTGCATTAACACAGCGCAGGCATATCCAGCTTTCTCTGCAACATAAAGATGGAAAGGTTTAGTATAGTCTGGATTTCCCAAAGCTGGTGCTGATTGCATGTCACCTTTAAGAGCTAAAAATGCACCTTCTGCAGCCTCAGTCCAGGACAATTGAGCTTTATTGTTTGTTTGTCCTGCTGCTTTGATTAAAGCTCTCAATGGAGCAGTTTTAATTGCATAATCACAAATCCAAGGTCTACTGAACTCCAGTCATTCCCAAAAAGAGAGCATTTGCCCCACTGTTTCTGGTTTTGGAGCATTTGACACTGCTTCAAGTTGTGAGGAGCTATGAGCCTCTTGTCCCCACAAAGTTGTCTTCCTAAGTATTCAACTTGTTGTTGGCAAAATTGAGTTTGTCTTTACTTACTTTGTGACCTCCATTGGCTAATGCAGTTAAAACAGCAATGGAGTCTTTTCACACTGTAATTTTGAAGAACTACAAATCAATAAATCATCTGCATACTGTAATACAGTACTTGGGACATCAAGGCCCTGCAGATCTTGAGTCAGTACTTAAAGACTGACGGGCTTTCAGAAAAGCCTTGTGGTAGACGGGTGGTGTATTGTTCACCTTGGTAAGTAAATGCAAACAAGTGCTGAGAATCTGGATGTAATGGTACACTGAAAAAGCAGAACATAGATCAATGACTGTGTACCAACAAGCATCTGGAGGAATGTTTGACAACAAAGTATGTGGATCTGGAACAATTGGTGTCTCAGCATCTATGACAGCATTAACAGCTCTTAAGTCATGCACCAAACGGTAATCCTTAGAATGTGGTTTCTTATAGGAAAAATAGGTGTATTACAGGGGCTTCTGGTCTTTGTTAATACTCCAGCTTTTAATAACCCCTCAATTGTGGGTTTAATTCCTGCTATAGCATGTTGTTGCAAAGGATATTGTCTTTGATAGGGCAACCTGGCCCCTGGTTTTCTTTTACATGAACAGGCTGAGCAGATTTTACCAGTCCCACATCTGTTTTATGTTTAGACCATAATTGGTGTGGAACTTGTTTTAATAATTGTTCTTGGGCTGCTGTTATCATCATTTGTGTACATGATCTTTCTTCTAACACAACCTTTTCTGCTATTGCTTCATCACCTACTTTTATTGATATTCTAATGAACTGTTTGTCAGCTGAAATGTGAATACATTTATTGTCTGTAGGAGACCAATTTGACACCTTTAAGGCATTTTTAATCATTGGACCCAGCTCATGAGATTCATGACCTTCTGCTATTAATAAGGTTACATGGGGCACAGAATTTGTTACTTGAAACCACTCTTGCATTTCTTTAGGTAATTTAACTGCTGCTGCAACACCTGGGGACCTAAATAAATATCTTCACTCTCAAGTAAAAATGGTCTTTACTGATCATGTCATCCCAACATTGTACATAGTCCATGTGACTTTGATCAGCATCAAACATCAATGTGCAATGTAGAGGTAGTGTTGGCTCGGCTGCTGGTCCCATTTTAGTCTTTACCCATGGTAGCCATGTCTCCATATCTGTTTTAAATGAGACTCTCAGGTGTCAGTCTCAGCCAAAAACAGTAGGCTGTGTCAGATGCTCATCAGTTTGTTGTGTCATAGCCGCATCATTGTTCCAGTAAAATCCTCAGGAAAGTCAAGATAAAGTCCATCTTGAGTACACATTATTTTAGCTTTGAGTGGACACAAAATGTCTCTTCCTAATAAATTAACAGGGTGTTAGCTGAATAAAGTAACGGAGCTAGTACAGTCTTTCCGGCAATCAGCATTGGAACTGGCTGTGTCAGGGTATTACTTGTGATTTCCCAGAGAAGCCTATTGTCTTTATAGATGAATTAGAGAGGGGAGCCCTGAGCCTTCTTTTCCAATGCATGAATATGTTGCCCTGTATCCACCATAAAAGGATAGTCTTTGTCTTGAATTGTTACTGATACAGTGGGCTCATCCTGTGGTTGGGATGATATTACTGGTGACATTATCTCCCCTCAGGCTTCTCTAGGCATCCCTATTGCCATTCAGCTGCTGGTCCCATCCAAGGGTTGACTGGACAGTCACGGCGACGATGGCCTGGTTGCTCACATCCCCAACAAACATCATCTCTCGGTGCTTGTGGTGGTGATGTTACAAGGTGGTGTGGACTGTGAGAGGCCATAATTCTGCTGGGGCAGGCTCTTCCTCTGAAGCGGCCTCTTCCCTGTATCCTGGACTGGAACGATAGTTGTTCTCTTGGTTGTTATATGGAGGTGGCTGATTGACATGCACATGGATGGGAGGCAAAGCTGTGGTTGGTGAGTCTGATGAGGGGCTGGCTGGACTTGGAGGTGGCTGCTGTGGAGCAAGGGTCGGAGGTGAAGGGGTTGGGCTGTGTGCACAGGTGCCACAGTTATTACAGGAGCTTGAGCTTTGGCCTTTCTTTCTTCCCTTGGTCAGCTCATTTAGTTGGAGCTGAGTTAGCTTATTGGCCAAATGTCGGTTGACTTCTTCCTCTTTGCTCCTCTCCTTCCTATGGTTCTCCACATGATGTACAATATGCTCAGAAAACAAAGGCCAATCCATTTTCATCAGCCCCACAACATTGTCTAGGCGTGTCTGCACTTCTTTAGGCATGGCCTTTTCACCATTAGTTTGAACAGGCTTTGTGTGGTGTCATTAGCATTCCACGCGCTTACCTGTTTCATCTTTCCATTTCCTTGGAAAGTGTGGAGAAACTTAATTGACAGTCTTCTCTCCCAACACCTCTCCTTCTAGCTTGGAGGATCCATTTTCTCTGGATAATGTTTTCTCAGTTGTTTCCACAGCTCACCACGATAAGGACCAAATGCCACATCGTCTACACTTTCTCCTGTTGCCACTCCAATGCCAGCATTCTCAAAGAGTTCCTCAGTGGTGTGTTTACCTGCTATATGCATAAGCAGGGCCTTTATATCTCCTAAGGCCAGTCTCACACCTGCTGTGCTTTCCTCCAGTGCAGTAATCCATTTATTTGCTCCACCAGTAAGTTCAGGCAGTCTGCCAGCTAGTCCCACCATGTCCATAAGGACCATGGCACATAACGTGTCTGGTCACCTTTGCTTATCAATGGACACATAAGTTTGCCCTCCTCTTCTTCTTGAGTGTCAGGCTGCACATTAGTGTGGAAGTAGTTAATGGCTGATAATATGCTCCACTTCGAGTTGTCCTTTGTTCTTGACTTTGTACTGGTTCTGCCAGTGTCTGAGGCTCTGTAAGAGACTGCTTAATAAATCCACATTTAGAAATAGTCTCATTTAAGGAGTCTTCATTCTTTTTGCTCCTTCACAAGCTTTCTCATCTCCTCATCCTGGCCTGTGTTGTGCTTCCTCATGTCTGATTAAGGCATCTTCTTTATCCTCTATACACACTCTGCCACTAATGTATCTGTACACAAGTCCATTGGTTTTCTACAGCATGTCTCAGAGGCTTCTGAATCAGCTTCTGACTCTAATAATGTTAGCCTCGTTCCCAGGACTGTGATCTCATTACTTTAGACCTGGGTGAATAATATTTAGGAGGTGGGGTTTCAAAGGGCAGATTTGTATTTTTAGCAAAGGTAGCTACCTTACGTTGCATAACTCTAGGTATGGTTGCTGTCTATCCTCCTCACCGGGCTCTATGTCAGAATATTCTTCTTCCTCTATCATAGTCCTAGAGGACATTCTGTCAGCTTCATTATCTCTCCATAAGCTACGATTGACTGTTTTTAGGCATACACTTTGTGATTCACTCGATTCTATGTGTTGCTTTATTAGCTTTAGCTTCTTGTAGTTTCTGTTGTGATTCCCAAAAAGTCTAAGCTCTTGTTCTTGTTTTTTTATTATTTCTTTAAGAGCTCTCTGTCTCTCCTTTTCTTTTTCTGCTGTAGATTTACATTCATTCAGTTGTGCTGCTGTCATTCTCAGCTGAGCTTCTCTTTGGCTTGAAGTGGATGAGGTGTCCGTCGGTGTCTCCCAGCATTTCTTTACTCCTCCTTTCCTTCGCTCAACTCCTCTTCTTCAGTCTCTCCTCCTCAGAATCACTGCTCTCTCTGCATGTGTTTCAGCAAGGGTTAAAGTGAAAGATCCCTTCATTTGGCCTTCTATCTCTTTAGTTCTCTCACAGGATACAGACCTGCACTGGCTGTGTGTGTATGCTCATAAGGGAGGGGAATGGGCACTGACGGTGCTGGAATCTGTGTCTCCTCTTCTCCTTTCTGCTCCTGTTGCATGAGCATTTGCTTATGAAATCCTTCTTTCTTGAACCAGCCTAAGACTTCTCTTTCTTTATTTCTCTTTAGTTTCTTTTTCAGCCTGGTCATGGCATCTTTGTTTCAACATCTCTCAGTCTTGTTTCTACTTCTTCACAACATGCTATATCAAAGGTACCCTCCTCAGGCCAGCAGTATTACCCGCGGTCTTCTTGTGCCATTTATTCATACAATGTTGGATTCTTTTACGGCATTCTGGGTGTCTCTTAGCAATTATGTCTGAAGGTGTAGGACCTTGCATTGTAGTTTTGCTCTGTTGAGCCCCATATAGCCTTGTCTAGCACTGCTGGCTAGAGATCTGGGAATTTCAGGTTGATTATCGTCTGCAGTTCGTGATTAACACTATTATTTTACCGATAGTGATAGCGTCCTTGTATTTTATTTCTCTATGAGGATTGTATTCAAAATGGTGGGACCTGTCACTTTCTGAACTTCCGAAACATCCAAATTTACCTGTTTCCACTTTACTTTTCTGGGAATGGCAGAGAAACACAGCCTTGGTAATAATTCTTCCCGTTATCCTCAGTAATTTTAATCCCAGGCAGCGGAAGGGTTATTTGAGATTCAGGATTTTTTAACAAAGGTTCTAATTGGTATGCCAATACAGGACCCTACAACAACTGTAACAATGCTTCCTAACGCACGTGTGGAAATTTTTGCTTCTTTGTTCTAAATTAAAGGTAGTAATTTGCCATAATTTTAGCTTGATCAACTGTGCATCCTGCCACTTTCTACTCCATTCTTATCAATATATGTTCTTTCTTTCCAAAATGTATTCTTATCCCTTGAGTTTCTTTATCTCCACTTTTATATAATGATCAGGTGTGATTATTTCATCATCACTAATGTCTTCCAAATTCATAAACTTATACAAGTTATTATAATATTATAATATTTACTTATTTTATCATTCTCTTTATTCTACTCCCATTATCTTTTATTATTATTTTTATTAACTGTTATTATCACAAATATTCAGCTGTTAGTGAACTATTATTACTATTTTATTCATTATTTTACACTTTATTGACACCACAGATTTCATACAGAGCTCTTTTACATTTCTTATTTTATTTACACATATTGCACTGCCACTCCTAACTACCTTTACAAATTGTTCATACAATTGTTTCCTATTCACCTTTTTAACTTATTTACTGGAGCGTTATTAACAAGCACTATTTACACTGTGATCACTTCAGCGCGCCCTAGCCAATAGCCTATTCAGCCCCTCCTTCACGAAACATGCCAGCACTCAGCTGATATAGTTCAGAGACGGTCGGCGGTATCGCTATCGCTTTCTTCTGGCATGCGGCCCATTCAGTCCTTCTTTACTGAAGCCTGCCAGCACTCAGCTGACATACTGTAGTAACTAGGCGGTACGCGCAGCCTGGTTGCTTTATCTCTTATTTCTCTAACTCCTTCCTACCCCAATCTGGAAACGCTAACAGATCAAAGTTTCTTCAGATTCACTTCTCAACACTGAAAATGTAGGAACCTCTAATTACACTTCTCAACATTAAATGGAGATTTTAAGGAGTCCTCTCCCTGCAACCCTTTGTGCACTTTAACTCTTAACTCTATAAACCTCTATGTCTATTTTTTAACACACATATATAACACAAACACTACCATAGTGCCAAACACAAATGTTACCCTTTAAAATTTTACACACCTCTGGTTCTGCCTGCTGTGATACAACCCAACACCAGATAAGTGCACCAAAGGTTATGTGGACTGTCACTATCCAAAGAGTTATCACCACATTCAACAGGCATTCATCCATTCTTTCCGCACCATGGTACACTCAGGTTACAGAACACATAAAACATAGAGACACTTAAGACAGACTTATGACAGAACTCTGTCCATTCCAGTGGTATTATTTATGCTTCAATACTTATTAGTGAATTTTGTGTTTATAGCTTTAACTAGGTTCTTTGTGAGGAAAAAGATTAAATACCTGAGACTCAGTGAATCCTGCACCCCAAACACACTTAGATTACTGCAGAATTTAAAAAAGGCTCTGCTTACCTTATTTTGGTGGCCACCCAAGTGGTTGTAGGGTACAGGATCCTCCGTGTCAGGTTTCAGGTTATCTTGATTTTCACTCCTCCTGGCTGGCTCGCCATTTAATGTTGTGACAAAAGGCTCAGAAAAATAGGCCAGTAAGGTCTGGGCTTAGAGCCACAACACCAAAAACCTTAATAAAAACCACTGTTATCACTTGTATATTTTCAAAGTTCAAAACCATCAAAAAGAAGAATCAGGCAAAGTCTGGAAAATCACTGGAAGAGCAACAAAGTTCTGCTACACAAAGTTTATTGATCTCTAGGTAGAAAAATCAAAGCTTGAGTCAAACCCAGGTTTAGACTGAAGAAAGAGGCAAACACCTTGTTATATACTGTTTAGAGGCTCTAGGAGCCTCCTCCCACTGAACATTTTGGCTCACAATCAAACATATTTGTGTATTAAATTTTACCTTATGGAATCATAATGACATTCGTTTTCTAGCAAATTGCTACTTCTTAGGTTTGCATACATCAATCTTATATTTTTAAAAATAATTAAATGACAAAACAGTTCAATGTTACACATGAAACAAAACACCTGATCTGACAATTACGCTGTGTGAGGAGCACCTGCTGGCTGGTACACTACAAGGCTTTGGGTGACAGTGATTGATGTTATGGTTTGATCTATCTATCACTACCTGAAACTCCAACATACTCACTTCAGAATGGAGCGCTTTTAATGAGGCCTTCAACAGTACTCTGTTTAAGAATGAGTGTTTTCTTATATATTACGGAGAGAGTGACTTTGTGCTGGATGGGCATCATGTTGAGGATTACATCATGTTGAAAATTACGCCTACTACAGACATCAGTCTTCTGTTGTGCAATGAAGTTTTAATTTAGCAAGCAGACATTTAGTGTCAATAATAAAGTATATATATATGATTTATCAAAAGAACAGTTCAGTGATTTATAAGGCAGATAAAAGAAAGATGTTACATGTGTCAAAAAGGAGGATCTTCTATTTTAACTTCAATCAACGATCAAGAACGACTTTATTTCTTCAGCTATGAGCATGATCTGCAGACTACAGGTAACCTACAGGTGATCAACAGGATGTTCGTGGTTCTCTATTCTAAGTCTGTTGAAAATTGACTGCAGACTTTCGTCTTCACTCTGCTGCAGCCTGCCTGATCTCGCCTACTCCAGGCGCAGGTACAGTTCATCTCAACATCTCAACAACATCTCTCAAATACTCGACACCGCACATCCCTGATTTAAGGACAGAAATGCTACATATGACATGCAAGGGCCAGAACCACAGCAATAGCCTTTGTCTAATACCAGTGTATGATAGAATTAGCCAATACTAGCGAGCGTGATATGAATAAATGACCATTAGGAATGATGCGACACAAAGAAAAGGTGGCCTAGCAGACATTTTTTTCTTTAGAAAGAATGGCAGCAGTAGAAAGAATTTGAAAGTTCTGATGCAAGACAGCTTGTTCTGTGCCAAAGATGCTTACATAAGCAAACTATTGAGGGTTATACCAAGAAATTTTAGGTGAGGAAGGGCCTAAGGATTTCTGTTCTCAAAGAGGTACATTCTACTCTGGAAAAGCTTAACTGAGATGCTGTGAACTGGCGGCAACAAGGAAAATGCACCACTAAACATTCATCCTAAAGATGAAGGACAGACAAAGGGAAATTTGCAGGCATTGTACAGAATCCAGTATCATGCCACTGAAGTATGCAAGGCGAGGGCTAATGTTGCAACGGAATGTTGATTTGATAGAACAATGAATGACATTTATGCTGAGATCAGAGCTGAAACAATTAATCAAAATTGACAATATAGCAGTTCCTAACGGCATAAGGTGCAATTTGTGTTGAATACAAAATGTGCGAAACTACTATTTTAAATATTGTGTATGTCCTGCCTACACAGCATATTTTACAGACTTAACGTAAACATCTTGTTCATAATTTCATATAAACAATTCATCATGAATATGTTTGAGATGAATATGAGGAGGATGTAAAATCTGCATCTTTCTAATATTTCAAATTATATCACAATTGAAACACTCAGTAAAATAATTACAATTAAATATTTTCAAAATGTTCATTCTATCAGAAATAATAGCAAATAGGTGTCTAACTCCTCCTATGTTACAGGCATCTCTTATATATGTGTCTCTGAAGATACCAAAGGTGTGTTGAATCTGTCCTGTTAAGAAGAACTACAGAACAATCTGTGCAATCTTCAAACATTTGTTGCAGATTAGACCTGCAGGAAGTTGACTTGATTATTTATGTATTTATTTTACTTCATTTGTTTATTTTCCTAGTAAAATAATGGGATGTAGCATTAATACATTAACAGTATTGTTTCTCCTTGTCACTTCTTTATATTTATAATTTAAGAAATAAGAACAGAACAGATTACCTGTTAAATTTGCTTCCTGGGGAAACAGGAATTTCAGCTGCAGAGGGCAGGAGCCAAAGCCATGGTAGAGTTGGAACTACAGTCTTCAGAGCTGATGAGCATCTTGACCATGTCAAAGTTGCAGAGGATGATCTGTTTGTTTATATTTCAGCAGAAGAAGGTTGATCGTTGAATCATTTGCATTCTATTTGGCAATGATGATTTACTTGAATGCTGATTTAGCAGATGTACACCCAGCAGTGTCATGTTGGTTTATGGGAGAAGCAGCATGAGGGCTGCTGGAAGGGCTTCGCTTTGCTGGCACAGCGCTTTCTCTTTCTCTGGGAGGAAATGGCGTCAGAGTTTTCTGAATCAGAGGCACCAAAGAGCCCTCATGACCGCAGGTGTAGAGTTCTACAGGACACGTGTTCAGGCCATCTGCCAGTCGCCGGAGCTGCAAAGAGCTCTGAGGCGGACGGAGGTTATCCAATCATGCCAGGAGAGACTCAGCTGGTTGAGCTGGTGCTGCGGGATATGTCAGCTTCTTCCGTGAAGACCGAGACCCACCTCCGAGGATGAGAAACGAGCGACAACAGCAGGTAAGATGACAATCAGCTGAGCAATAATAGCCGATTTACCAATGCTGAAATGATGAATGACAGGCAGCGACATGTGCAGAGCAGCAACACACTGGCAAGCAGAGCCAGAAATGGGAGGTTTAGCAGTTCAAATAGACCGCCAGATAGGAAGGTGCGCTGGTATGTACTATTAAAGAGTGAGACATCACATGTGATTGGCGGTGCAGCTGCATTCTGACTGCCTGAAGTAGCTTGCAGGTGTCCCCACATTTATGTAATGACTTGGCTCCCTGGCCTGTGGCGCAAGTCAGTTCTTCTATGGTCACAACTGAACTAACTGCAAACTGAAATGTACTTGTTGGTTGAAAAGCGGTATTTGTGGTCACCAGTCTCTTTATGGTCTTTATGTCTCTGTTGTGGCTCTTTGAGGCCTTTTTCAGGTGAAGGCCAGAAGCATTAACTATCTGCTGCCATAGCCATGCTGGGTTTGATGATGAGGTGATTATGAGTTCATGGGAGTGAACAGGAAGAGATTTATCTTCTTGAAAAGACAAAGTGACACTTTGCTACTTTCAGGCTGTCTTTCTGTGTGTAAATTCATCAAATCACCTTTAACTTCCCATAGACAGATTTGTTTCTTCTTGCCTATTGTAGGCTTGAGAGTTTTTCAGCTGAGATAGGCTTATTCACCTGAACAGTAAAAGTAAAAAAAGTATTTTGCTGTTTCCTGAGATACATTTAATCCTGCAGTTGGAACAACTCAGCCACAGTTACTTTACTTGCAATCTGATGTACAGTATATTTGGTTTATGAGCTTTATATTCTGTTTACTTCCTGTCACATTATAAATAACACTTGCTTGCTAAATGTTATTTTTCATCCTTCAAGGCATTAATACATTTTCAAAGTGTAGACTTAGAAATGTAATACCATTCCATCATCAGTTATGACCCACTAGACTCTGTGGTGGTGGCTGTATCTGCAGCCTCTGTCTGAATTTCATTATTTTGTTATCATTTTATCAAAATGTTTGGGAATCACTAGTTAAAAGTGTAGTGGATTTAGTGGCATAGCTGGGAGGTTGTAGGTTGCATCCAATTGAGTACCACTTGCCTCTCACTTCTCCCAAGCCTGTACGGCAGCTGTGACACTCATGAAAAACACAAAAGGCCATCTTAGAGCCAGTGCTGGTTTGTCAATTGTAAATTTCAGATGATTATACACTATGAAAACCAGTGCTGGAGTAATGTGTTACTGTAAGTCCACTACTTTGTGGTAACTAGTAGTGTAGCTTGTTACTTGTCAATGCTGAAATTTGAACTTCAGAGGATTAAGCTTTATTATCATCCGACTTTATTATATACAGATCTGTGTGCACAGCCACAGATGACTGTAGCTATAGCAGTGTTTCCAACCCTGGTCCTCAGGGCACACTGCCCTGCATGTTTTAGATGTTTCTGCTCCATACACCTGATTCAAATGATCAGGTTGTTGTCAGTCTTCTGCAGAGGCTTGATAATGAGCTGATAATGAGCTGACATCATGTAACCATCTGTGTGTAGCATCATTGATCCAGATCATTTGGATCAATGATGCTACACCTGGATGGTGAGGCACTCAAAGGTAATGTGTTATGGTGGTTACCTGTGACACAGTTAGTTTGTTAACTGTTAGCTTGACATTTTGCTAAGTTTATTTGTTTGTGCAATGCTGTTGTTACTGTAAAATAATTTAATCTTTTTAAGGAATGATGGTGGCTTCTTGGTCTTTTCCTGCTTTTTCATTACATTTTATCTGTGGATGTTTCTTTTTCCGTGAGTCTGTCTGTACTGAGTGTTTTATGATATCACATCATTGAGCTGTGCGACTTCTCTTTTCTGTCAGTGCACAGGAGCTGCATTTTCCTACTTCTGCCTTGCAGGACTGTTACTGTGTGTTACCTTTGTCTGCACTTTTTCAGCCCAGTAGGCTTTATTTGTTCCTAGCCCTCATCCCCTCATGGAAAATACTGCATGTCACTGCTCTCAAGACTGGTGCATATGAGGTTCTGTGATGCATCCTTATGAATGATGCTATGTTGACTTGTGCCTCCCGTTTCAGGCAACTGTGCACATTTGCTGTCATGTGACCAATTTAGGAAGCACCCACCCTTTCAAAGCAAATTTATCCTGGCATAAAAATGTGTATGAGACAGAGATTAGCCTGAATTGCTAAAATGGGCAGTTTTTACTAATAATAATGCTTGATTTGAAGACCTGTTGAGGCCAATAAATGTGCCCAAAAATATTAAAAGTTTTAAAATATATCTGTTGTGTATTGTCTAACATAGTGATAATGTCACAATGATAAGATGCTATTTGAGTTGTTTTTCTCACACTGTGCCACAGCAACACTAAAATATGTGCATGAATAAAAGTATTGAAGTTGCTTTAGATTTTCACAACTCAACACTGATGAAAACGCACATGAACATTATAGTTTATATTCCATTTCATTAAATCCACATAAATGTTACACACTGACCTTTAAATGTTGAACTGTAGTGTCTGATATATTATATACATATTATATATAAATCTAAGTACAGGGTCTGATGTTAGGTTTTTCCACTTGTTCTGCTTCTGCAGATCTGAGAAATACTTTACTTGCAGGGCAACTACTTTTCAAATCTCCCATGCCATCTAAATTCCTACTTGCCCTGCCTAGGAGGCCTTTTTCTGGCTGTGTGGCATATTTTCGCTCACAACTAAAATCCATTGCCTGTTGACTTTATGAAACACTACACAACATTTCCTTCTTCAGAGAGCAGCATTTATTAGCTATATTATAGCCAAACAAAGAAGGATGAAAGAATGAAGAACAGAGGGGTTGGACCAGAAAAGTTTTTTTTTTTTTTTTTAACTTCTTGAACATGCCCAGACAGCACGCTTCTAGACGTCTGCCGACGTTGCACGATGAATGTGCTGCACGCCACGACGTCATATGAGAGTGCTTGCTCATTGGGAAGATGTCGCAGAGACATCAGCATTTACGAAAAATGTCAGACGATATTAGATTTACGATGTATCAAAGCTGCACAGCATAGCTCTCTCACAGCCTCTGACCTTTATTTATTCAGGTCAAATCATTCTATCAGCAAATATCCTCACTATCTTACTTAAAATGTGATAGGAATATGGCAATATGACAATAAAAAAACAATATGCTTGACCATCAAAATAGCTTCCTAATTTAGTGTGTGAATAAAATAAAGAGACACGAATGATTCAAGTTAATGATCATACATTTATTTCGGACTGCATAGTCAAAACAACTCCAGCACAGAAAAGATAAACAAGACAGAACAGATAACTGGAGGGACATGACAGAAACAACTGGAGTCTGTTGTGTTTTCCAGAGAACTCAGACACACCTACGTGAGGTGGATATTAACTTCACTTACAGTGCGAACACACCAACAACAGCCCATAACCAGTACCGAACTATGAGAAAATGTTACACCGAGCCATATTTACAAATAGAGTAGAGCTGAGCTTCCCTTCGTTAGCTGCCAGTTAACCGCTAAAGTTAGCTTCGCAGCTGTAAAAACACCAAAGCCCACCAGCTACTAACTAACAGCTAACGCTAACTAACGTTACCTGACCCTTTCCCAAATTCAACACTGATTTGTTGTCCAGATGGCGATTGTTCATGTGCTGGAAAGACTTATGGCTACCTATCAATGGCTAAATTAAGTTAGTTGATACATTTGCTGGTCAGGTCTAAGCAACTAATGTTTGCTAAGCTAGCTAGCTAGCCTGTTAGGAGTCGGCATCTGGGCTCTTCACCTGTGCTAACATACCCAGTCAGGGCTTAACAACTTATGTTGCTTTTATATATTTACTTTAAGTGAGCTTACCTGAAGACCAGTCCTGGCTGACATGAAGTAGCCTCTCCGTCTCTGCTCTCAGTTCTGTTGGCACCAATTGGATAATGTGCAATGTATCGATCCATAGCTGACCTATCGCCGACTTTGAAATGGAGCACATAAACCCGCCCTCTGGCAAACCATGTCCCTGCTATGGGCCGATGCTTCTCAGATGCATTTACAGACGTCAGGAGTAGAATGCAGATGCACAATCTGAGGCTGACGTCGGCGAGGCGTATGTGTGCTATCTGGGTGAACAATATTACTGATGTTCATTATTTGTCATTAATGTGCTGTTGAGGATCCTGTTTGTCTTCTTTCTTTTTTATAGCTTCTTTTTATTATGTTTGTATTATTTTTACATGTTCAGTAAACTTCAAACTCAACTCCACAGTATATTTAACCAGGAAATGGTACAGATCAGTGCAGTCAGATCAGTGAAATGTTTGAGTGTTTTGTCACAGTACTTTAACAGTACCAGTCACTAAGAATTATGTGTGATCAGTCGACTCTTTTGTTAAACGTCCCCATGCTTGCTAGTCGGCACCAGAAATACTAGTTGTTACTATTTATCAATATTTCATTCATGCACGATGCCAGTTATCTGCTGCCTCTAAGATTTTATGCAGCCCCCTGGTCGGGGCTGTGGTACTGTCAGACAGCAGCCCCTCTCACCAGCGCATGTGCGCCGATCGCCTGGGCAACCCCAGATGTTTAAAAAAAAAGTCGGACAGATGGCAGCTCGTAAAACCAGTGTGGTTTGGCAGTGTTTTAATGTAGTAAATGGAAATAATGTTGAATGTAGACTGTGACAGAATAAACTGATATATATATTCAGTCGACTGGAGAAACATGTGACCACATTAAGCACAGACACTGCTGCTGCTGCTGCTGCTAGCACTGCTAACGTTAGCCACACTGTGTGTCAGGCTGACAGCTAAGATTAGCTCTGGGTCCTTTACCCGCAGACACTGTGACCCTCTTCGGTCTGAAAAGGAGAAACATTTAGTGAGTTGTTGTCATGTTTTGTACATTAATGTGTAAGGCTTGTATTGCACAGCGCAAAGTTTCAGCTGCATTTAAAGTACGATTTGGCGATTGCAGACTGTGATTAAGTGTTTAACATTATAAATGAATAAATTCTGCTAAATTTAAACTGCTTTCTGAGTGTTTTCTTAGTGTTAGACTAGTCGACTAGTCTAAATTTAAATTTCCATTTGATCGACAGGGAAATTAGTTGCCAGGAACTTCCCTCTTTGCGTGTGCTTGAGTGTCTATGTACTGTCTGTGTCTGTTTTCTAGTGTAGGTGTGTGTGATTTAGTGAATGTGCATGTACTGGAATAGTGTATTTAATGGTTTGTATGTTTAAGGTTAAGTGAAAGTGTATATGTGTGAGTTTTGTGTGTTCGGATGTTGTGGTGTATCTGTGTGTGTTTCTATCCAAGTCTGTTCAAGTTAATTCATATCAGTGTGTTTCTAAGTGTGAATTATACATTACTGGTGTAAAAAAGCTGAGATAGAATATGCTTTTTACACTGTCTGCTGGAAAGATTAACCCATAACACGACATGGTGTCAGAAGTGCAGCAGCGGTAAGAAGCAGAGGAAAAGCAGCGGGAGAGCAAAAGTTTTTTTTCATCTCTTGTTATCTCTGGGACATGGTGGACGAAGGTGACAACGTGAATGTGGACGTCGCACATGCTCCCCAACTTGCAGCTAACCCTGCTAATACACCTCCAAGCGCAACGTTCACGATTCAATCTCCAGAAGCATTTGACTTTTCAAAACCCCAGGACTGGGAGAGATGGATCCAAAGGTTTGAAAGATTCAGACAGGCTAGCAACCTGCATCTTAGCTCTCAGGCTAACCAGGTGAACACGTTAATATACTGCATGAGGGATGAAGCAGATGGTATACTGCGGGGCCAAGCTTTATCCAATGCACAGAGACAACAGTACGGAGCAGTGACAGACGCCTTTGAAGCATATTTTGTGCCCAGGAAAATTGTAATATAGGAAAGGGCAAGATTTAATCAAAGAGTACAGCAGGCTAATGAGATTGCGGACTCCTTTATCACTGCTTTGTATACCTTGGCTGAAAACTGTAGCTATGGTGCGCTCCACGATGAGTTGATAAGAGGCCACCTTGTAGTGGGACTCAGAGACACAAGTCTAGCAGAGAGGATGCAGCTGGACAGAGATTTGACCTTGGAAAAGGCAGTGAACATGGCACAGCAGTCGGAAGTGATCACAATAGAGCAAACAGATCTCAGAGGAGAAGCAAAAGGTGAAATGAATGCAGTGATGGCTAAGCACAAGAAAAAAAGCAGCACAGACCGAAGACATCTTTTCAACATAAAAACCTGGCAACAAAGTCAAAAGCACCAACTGATCGCCAGCAATGATACAGATGTGGGAAAGCCCCTGCACATAGAAAATGGCAGTGCCCAGCCAAAGAGGTGACATGCCACACATGTGGGGAAAAAGGGACATTACAGTAAAGTGTGTAAGTCTGCTAAAGCAGTACATGTAGTGGAAACCAGTACAAGTTGTAGAGATGCACCCTTGTTCCTAGGCTCAGTAGATGCAGGCACAGAGCACTGGTACACATTTGACTATCAGGAGCCACAAAGTGAGGTTTAAGATAGACACAGGAGCTGATGTCTCTGCCATTCCAGCTCATATTACACCATTGCTGTCCCATTTAAATGAAACAAACAGACCACTTATTTGGCCTAGATAGTACTCCACTCTCTGTCATAGTTAAATACACAGAGTCACTATGCAGGGGTGAGCATTTGATTGAGGAGGATGTGTATGTAATAAAAGATTTACATATAGCTTTGCTAAGCAGGCCAGCTAGCGTGAAGCTTACCCTATTTTTTAAGCTAGATAGCATGGATAAGAGAGTGATGGCAGAGTCCTATCCAAAACTTTGTCAGGGTTTAGGCATGGTGCAGCAGCGATATACAATCAAACACAAGCCAGATGCCATTCCTTCTCCCTTGCAACACCAAGACGTGTTCCTATTCCTTTACTCGGTAAAGTAAAGGAGGAGCTGGAGAGAATGGAGAGTATCGGAGTCATCTCAAGAGTCGAAGAGCCAACAGATTGGTGCTCGGGGATGGTTCCTGTGCCATCAAAAAATGGCTTGGTGCGCATCTGCGTTGACCTCACCCGCCTCAATGAAGCAGTCTGCAGAGAGAAATACATCCTACCTTCAGTAGAGCAAACGCTTGGATCTCTTGCAGGAGCTCAAGTCTTTAGCAAATTAGATGCTATTAGAGGGTTTTGGCAGATTCCATTATCCCTTGAATCAGCATGGTACACAATGTTCATAACTCCCTTTGGCCATTTCTACTTCAACAGCCTACCCTTCGGCATAGCTTCAGCCCCAGAACATTTTCAGCGGAAGATGTCCATGATCCTTGACGGGCTCCAGGGAGTAGTCTGTCACATGGACGATGTCCTTGTGTGGGGTAAAGATCAAGATGAGCACGACGGCAGGCTACATGCGGTGCTGCACAAGCTCCAGGAAACTGGGGTCACACTTAACATGGAAAAGTGTGAGCTGAACAGGCACAAAGTCAAGTTTCTTGGCCACATCCTGTCTGCTGAGGGTATGCAGCCAGACCCAGACAAGACAAAAGCTGTAAAAGACATGAAAGGGCCAGCTAACATAGGTGAAGACTGCAGCTTCCTTGGGATGGTTAACCAGCTTGGTAAATTTATCCCAGGACTGGCAGAGAAAGACAAGCGACTGAGAGATCTCTCCAAGAAAAATCAGTGGATATGGAGCAGTGCACAACAAAACGCATTCGACCAGCTGAAAAATGATCTCACCTCACCCCCAGTGCTAACACTCTATGACCCTAACAAAGAGCTGAAACTGTCAGCGGATGCATCGTCGTACGGACTTGGTGCTGTCCTTCTGCAGAAAAAGGGAGAACAGTGGAGGCCGGTTGCATACACATCATGGTCGATGACAGAGACTGAGCAGAGGTATGCACAAGTAGAGAAGGAAGCATGTGGACTAACATGGGGATGTGAGAGGTTCAGAGACTTTCTTATTGCGAGACATTTTTCCCTAGAGACTGACCATAAGCCACTTGTCAGCCCGTTAGGTCACCAGACACTAACAGAGCTCCCTCCCAGAATCCAGCAATTCAGACTTAGGCTCATGAGGTACAGTTACTCTATTTCGCACACACCAGGCAAAGCTCTACACACAGCAGACACTCTCTCTCGTGCACCTGTTACCACTAGCTCAAGTTTAAAGTTGACAGACAGAGATCTAATGGAAGACACAAACATCGATGTTGATGAGTTAATCCACAACATGCCAGCCAGTCTAACATACATAGCTCAGCTGAGAGATCGACTTAAAGAAGATAGTGTTTGCTCAGAAGTTATGTCATTCTGCCAGAAAGGTTGGCCTGACTACAGTAGACTCAAAGGTCCAGTGAAAACCTACTGGTCAGAAAGAGCTGTACTTACCGTGCATGATGGACTGTTACTTAAAGGCTCCAGACTTGTCATTCCTACAGCTATGCGCAGCTCTGTCCTAATCGCTCTGCACGAGGGACACCAAGGGATGACGAGATGCAGAGAGTGGGCTAGAGAAACTGTGTGGTGGCTTGGCCTGAGCAGCCAACTGAATGAACTGGTGATAAACTGCACCACATGCATCAAAGAATGCACCAATCCTGTGGAGCTGCTGTTGCCGAGTAAGCTCACAGAGAGGCCATGGCAAAAAGTGGGAGCAGACTTGTTCACTCTAAACAATAGCAATTACCTGCTGGTAGTATATTATTACTCAAGATTTTTGGAGATTGCTAAACTAACGCCAACATGTTCAGAGGATGTATTGTGCACCTGAAATCTATTGTTTCCAGACATGGCATCCCAGAACTGACACAGTCCTTCTGAACTGCTAATGCACCGCAGGCTTAGTACACCAGTGCCCCAGCACCCCTCTCTACTCAGCCCAGAGCTTCCTGGTAGAGTTACTGTTGCACAGAAAGAAAGAGAAAGAAAGATAAGAGACACAAAAGACACCGTGTGAGGAATCTACATCAGCTCACACCTGGAGAGCCAGTGTGGATCACTGATACCAAGACTCAAGGCACTGTAGTTTTAGCCCATTCCACACCCCGCTCATATGTAGTGGACAGTCCCATAGGCACCATTACCCCTAATTTACACCAGGCGTGGCTGCGCTGCGTCACAGCGATCATAAAGACAGACAGAAAATAAACAATTTAACTACGTAGCCTGCTTATCCATGGTAGAAGTACAAAGAGCAAGGAGAGAGGACTTAAGTAAACATAATCAGACGGGCAAAACGCTCCGCTGCTGGAACGCTTCTGGAACGCTGCTGGTGGAAACTGCAGTCACTCATATGATGGAACAAAAGCGCAGTGCACACGCAACATCACAAAGCCGCATCTGGTGTAAATCATGGGTACGAATGCATCCATGACTTGGTTAAAATCCCCTGCTGGTATTATCTGCCCTTCTAACTCCCCCAAAATCTGATTCACTTGATGAAAAAAATGTGGATCTCCTCTATTAGGCACATAGATATTATATAGTATCACCTTAATCCCATTAATTAGTGTGTCTGTACAGACAATCTTTTCTTCATTATCCTTGGTGTCTTTAATTAGAACAAAATTTAGATTCTTATTTATCAGTATAATTATACCATTTTGCTGACTTGAGAATGAGTTATTGAAAATATGACCCACCCAGTTTCATTTAAATTTCACAGTTTCCTCGTCTTTCACATGTTTCCTGAATAAAGGCTACATCTGCCTGATTATGTTTCAGATATGATAGTATCTTCCCTCTTTTAACAGGGTTTCCACACTCATTGATGTTCCAACTCATGAATTTAACATAATTCTTAGCCATGTTCTAAGTGAAAGGTGAAGTGCACATGTGTGCAAAATGTGAAAATAATCCTGACTGCACAATAAAGTCCAATATCTGACTGTAATGACCTCAATCTGACCTCATCGCCTGATGTCTGCCTTGTCCCCATTCGGATTGATGTCCCCTTGAAGTACCTGGATGTAGCCATTTTACCTTGAGGAGCAGCACAGAGAGGGGAACTTGACGTCTTAGTAGAGATAGTGTGCTGGGGAGAAGTTTACTCATCAAAGTGTGTCACAACATGTATTATATTGCAGCAAAGTGGATTTATCAAAAGTTGTGGGTTTTCTATGACAAATTAACTAAATATAGTCATGGGTGAGCAGAGCTCGTCTACCACGCTGCCATCCTGCTCGACCTTCCCACGTGACTATGAGAATTGAGTAATAGTAGTGGAAGCAATGAAGACAATAAAGGGAGTTCATTTGCATGAACAGATTAACGTTATTAAAATGTTTAATACAACACCAGTTTGATCTATAATCCCCATGATAGCAGAATAAAAAAACATTAATTATGGAAATTTAGAAAGAGAGAGAGAGATCTTATCAAAACAACCCAACATCTGAGAGTTCAGCAAAAAACAAAAACCCAAAAAAACCTTCAAATAAAATAAAAACCAAAGATAACTGAGACATTCACAGACCAGTATTCTTTTAAAAGTGCCCTGAGGGTCTGATGTATGTTTATGTAATGGTGAAAAAGTCAGTGAATAACAGAAGAGAGGAAATAAAATAAGAGGGCAGAAGGTGTGAAAGCTTGTGTCTTGTTGTGTTTCTTGTTGACAACAGGACTGCCGTGCTGATGATGGGTGACACATTTGGGGTCAAAGGTTACAGTGACTGACAGCTCAGGCCAGGCGTGTGCACAGCCTGTGGCCTGACAGCCATGACTGACAGGCAGAGACACAACGAGAGGCTGGATGTCATGGCCAAAGAGTTGTTGAGGTGTTGGTCTGCAGTATTGGCTGTTCTGCTGGTGTGATGATGTTGATGATGAATGAGACCATCTTTATTTTTATTAAGTAACTCCCAACTCTGCCAATTAGTAGCCGATATTAAAACTAGCAGTGCATACAATATTAGCAGATGTAATATTAATAGGAGCAGTGCCTGCAATATAAAATAAATAAATAAATAAAACTCTGTCCTCACCATTGCCATTTAAGACACAACACTTTCCTGCCAATGATGAGATATTCTGGCAATTGCTGTTTTCTCTGTGAGGCGGTAGGGGACGCTGTGATGAATCATCTGACAAAAATTTGTAACTGTAAGACAAAGGAAGCAGTTGGAATTGAGCAGCAGCAGAAGAAGATGGTGTCATTGAGCACTAATGCTCAGCTGCAGATCCATGGGTCAGAAAGCATCATGAATTGGCCACAGAACCCCGTTGCAGTGCAGGGCTGCTTGTGCTAAAGCCCCTGTACTTCCACAGCAGCCAAAGCACAGCCAGGCTACACACACTGCAGTGCTTGGAAGTCATTCTGCAGCCGGGTCAGAGAGCACCACCATCCAGGCATGGAGCCCGGGCACAGAGCGGGGCTGTTCGTGCAGCATTGAATTTGGTGCTCAACAAGACAATGGACATGATTCTGGACTTCAGGAGGAACCCAGCCAGATCCACCCCCATCAGGAGTCATTCCGCTTCCTTTGCACGATCATGACACGATTGGTGAAAACACACATATCAGATGAGCTTGGCCCCAGAGTAGAGGCTGGATCTGAGAAATTGGACATTTTCTCTTGAAAAATTAATCAAACAGATTAATCAATGATCAAAATAATTGGCAATTGATTTAATAATCAATTAAGCTTCCCTGTTTGGCTTTCCCTTACATTGGTAGTTGGTTATCCTGCTATGGCCTTGTATGTCAAAAAATTTCTATTTTTTTATGTGATTTATCCCTTTAATGCAGTGCTGCTTGAGGGGTCAGAGTTCACAGACATTCAGTGTTGATTTTCAGACTTGCCCCTTACATGCAGTGATTTCTCCAGATTCTCTGAAACTTTTCAGGATATTATGGATTGTAGCAGGTCTTATACTGCCCATACAATTTTTCACAAAGTGCCAAACCTCACTCAATTCATGCTTTTGAGTGACTGATTCTTTTGAATTCGGCCGATAGTCGAACCTCGGATCCAGGAGGAACAATGCGGTTTTCGTCCTGGTCGTGGAACACTGGACCAGCTCTATACCCTCCGCAGGGTACTTGAGGGTTAATGGGAGTTTGCCCAACCAGTCCACATGTGTTTTGTGGACTTGGAGAAAGCATTCGACCGTGTCCCTCGTGGCATTCTGTGGGAGGTGCTTCGGGAGTATGGAGTTCGGGGCCCTCTGCTAAGGGCCGTACGGTCTCTGTATGACCGGAGCAGGAGCTTGGTTCTCATTGCCGGCAGTAAGTCAGACCTGTTACCGGTGCATGTTGGACTCAGGCAGGGCTGCCCTTTGTCACCGGTTCTGTTCATTATTTTTATGGACAGAATTTCTAGGCGCAGCCAGGGGCCAGAGGGAGTCCGGTTCAGGGACCACAGGATCTCATCTCTGCTTTTTGCAGATGATGTTGTCCTGTTGGCTCCTTCGAACCAGGACCTTCAGCTTGTACTGGGGTGGTTTGCAGCCGAGTGCGAAGCGGCTGGGATGAGAATCAGCACCTCCAAGTCCGAGGCCATGGTTCTCGACTGGAAAAAGGTGGCTTGTTCCCTCCGGGTTGGAGAAGAGTCCCTGCCTCAAGTGGAGGAGTTTAAGTATCTTGGGGTCTTGTTTACGAGTGAGGGGAGGATGGAACGCGAGATTGACAGATGGATTGGTGCGGCGGCAGCAGTAATGTGGACGTTGCGTTGCGTGGGAAAGAAGGAGCTGAGCCGAAAGGCGAAGCTCTCAATTTTCCGGTCAATCTACGTTCCTACCCTCACCTATGGTCATGACCGAAAGAACAAGATCTCGGATACAAGCGGCTGAAATGAGTTTCCTCCGCAGGGTGGCGGGGCGCTCTCTTAGAGATAGGGTGAGGAGCTCTGTCACCCGGGAGGAGCTCGGAGTAGAGCCGCTGCTCCTCCACGTCGAGAGGAGTCAGCTGAGGTGGCTTGGGCATGTATATCGGATGCCTCCTGGGCGCCTCCCTGGGGAGGTATTCCGGGCATGCCCCACTGGGAGGAGGCCCCGGGGAAGACCAAGGACACGCTGGAGTGACTATGTCGCTCGGCTGGCCTGGGAACGCCTTGGGGTCCCTCCGGAACACCTGGAGGAAGTGTCCAGGGAGAGGGAAGTCTGGGTGTCCCTGCTCAGACTGCTGCCCCCGCGACCAGGCCCCGGATAAGCGGAAGATAATGGATGGATGGATGGATTCTTTTGAGTATGCCTCTTTTATAAGAAATTTTATTACCTGTTACCTATTAACCTGTTTCCCTGTGGAATTTACCAAACAGGTGTCTTTTGAGTATTCCACAACTTTTGTTGGCTCTTTCCAAACTTTTTTGGAATGTGGTGAACACCAAATTCAGAATGAGTGTATATTTACAAAAACAAAGTTCATCAGTTTGAACATTAAATATCATGTCTTTGTACTATTTTCAATTTAATAGAAGTTGAAAAGGTTTTTTTTCAAATCATTGCATTCTGTTTTTATTTAGGTTTTACACAACATCCCAACTTTTTTGGAACTGAGGTATAGAGAAGTAGCATAGCAGTAAGAGTAGTAATAGTAGTAGTGGTAGTAGAGCACTAGCAGTATGTATTAGTTTGAGCAAAGCAGACATTTTGTCAGTCAGTTAATATGCAGACTTCCTGCAGTGATCAATGTTAAGCCTTTGGCCCATTTTAGGCAGATGATGATGATGTAATCTCACATCTGAAATGTGAACACACACACAACCTATCCATAAATCATTTAATGAATCCAGATAGCCTTTGACATGTAGTCGCTACATTCAGTTTTACATGCATAGACTGTCTCCCTCTGTCTGTCTCACTTTAATAACCAACTGAAGTAGAATTACAGTCACACAAACTCATGCAAACTTTTCAAGCCAGCAAATACATTTCTACAGTGCAAGGTGATAAATGAGGTGAATTACATACACACCATAGTATTACAATATAGTTTAATGAAAAACGCATAAACAACATACTTTCATTTGAAAACAAGCAGAACAACTACAGGACAATAGGACATCATTAATAGCTTCCGTAATGACTCATTTGCTTTCCTTAAAAAAAACATTTTTTTACTGAATTTTACTGAAAAGTTTAATTTCATTCTTGAGTTAAGTGTTTTCATATTTCGAAGTGTGTCTGCTTTAAAGGTCCCATGAAATGTCTCTGACTTGTTGCGGATACTGATTGTCACATACATTTACAGTAGCCAGTAGGACTGTGCATTATGTCCCCTAGCATGCAGCTAGAGTGGTTCATTGATGTAGGAAGGAGAGTAGTCTCATTAGTTGACTTCCAGAAAAGAGAGCTCCAAGCGAAGACAGCCAGACTAGAACCAAACCAGCCAATAGAAGCCAGTGTGAGACAACAGCAAGTCACGACAAGTCACGACTAATCAAGCTAAGGGGAGTTAGTGGTTAGTTAACTTACTTTAGCAACAAGTAAAGCTATCTTTGAGGAAACTCCATAAAACAACCCCAATATACTGTATTCCCTGTTGCTCTCACAGACTGTTTGTTCCGGTGATGGTCGTGTTCAGTGGCAAGTTGCTTAGCCCAGCTAACAGTTATTGTTAGCTATATTAGCAACAAATAAGCTAAAGCTACCTGTCCTGTAAATAACCAAGAGTTTTGTACCTGCACAGCTGGAGGACATAAAAGGTGAAAATATATACTTTCTCCATAAAATATGATTCAGTTTCACCTAAATTAGTAAGTAATGTTATTAAGTTGTCAATCCGCTCTGGTGAACGAGACAGTGTTTCATTGGATGCAAATGTCCTAACACCCCAGAGCAGTGTTGCCAGATGAACAATAATTATCATATTTGTGGCATAATTTTAACACCTTCATGATAAATGATCCATAATTCCAAAACAGGGCGAATGTATGATATTTTGACATTTCCATACACCCACAACGAAACTTTGTTTGAGAGCAACCAATCACATCAGCATTGCACTGATCAAGCAGCTGGTAGACCAGTGACACAGTCTGGGACTTTTATTTTGATGGGTAAGAACAAAAGGAGTTGTTGTGTGATGAGCTGTGCTGGATTCTGTGTAAAGCGATGAACTGTCGCTGTCTTGTTTAGATGACAGAGCCTGAGAATGGCATACTCATACACACGGCATAGTTTTGCTATTCAGTGTGGTGTCATGACCCCTTCTCAGGTTGTTTGCGTATGTACGATAATTGTAATAATTGTAAAGACACAGTACGATATTGCTGTATCTTGCACGTGGCAACATTGCTGCTGAGTGCATGATGAGTCATCATCAAGTTTTTCTTCATTGTTGAGCCAGATGTTGGTGTTTAGATGACATATAGTGCAACACGTGATAAAAACACACTTAAACATTGATTTTGACTTTGGTTTTTTAATCTTATTAATCTTTTATTCTTTTTGTTTCTGTTTATCTGTATTGACATGTGTTGTTGTCTTTTTATTCATTTATTTCTATTTATTTATTTTGACATGTTTTCTTTGTTTTTATTAGTTCTTATCTCTATTGTTCTGTCTCTGTTTTTGTTTCTTTTGCTTTGTGTCTATTATTTTCATATTCAATTAGTTGATGAACAATGATGATCAGTGTTCCCAAAGCCCAAAATGGCATCCTCAAATGTTTTATTTTGGCCACAACCTAATATGATTCAGTTTACTGACAGAGGAATAAAGAAAACAGGAGATATTCACATTTGAAGGGACAGTTCACCCTAAAATGAAAATACAGTTTTTATCAACTCACCCTCATGCCAACTGAAGGTCAGGTTTAGATCTTAAGTCCACAAAACACTGCTGGAGTTTCACAAGAAAACAGAGTTGCAGAATCTCCTAAACAATGGAAATGAATGGTGACCACTTTTTAAATGTAAAAAAACAGAATAAAAACATAAAACTCCACCATACTGCTTGTGTGCTGTAATCCAAGTCTCCTAAAGCCCCAACATGCCATGTTGACTTAAAAATGTTATTTACACCATGTTTTTATCCTGAATCTTCACTGTGGATCTTGGAGCCATGTTCACATGCACACTGTCTGAAGTGGGTGTTTGTGTTGTGACCGTGTGCAAACTGCATATTGGGACTTAAGGAGACTTGGCATTTTATTTTATTTTTTGTTTTTATTTATTTAGTTGTTTTTTGGGAGATTCTACAACACTGTTTTCCTGTGAAACTCCAGCAGTGTTTTATGGACTAAAAAAATAAACCCGACCCTCAATCAGCATGAGGGTGAGTAGATAATGACTGAATTTTAATTTTTGTGTGAACTATCCCTTTCAGAGGCTGAAATCTAAGAAACTGGACATTTTTTCTTGAAAAATTACTCAAACCAATTAATCAGTTATCAAAATAGTTGGTGATTGATTTAATAATCAATTAATAATTGATTCATTGATTATTTGTTACAGATCTAGTGTTTAATTTTACCTCAGTTTTAGCTTTACTTAGTCTTGCTTTTGTTTGGCCTCACAGTTTGGCCTTCTCTTATATTGACTCTTGGTTATCCTGCTCTGGCTTTGTTTGTCAAAAAAATTCCCTTTACAGAAGTTGCATATTAACATTTATTACAAATATATATTCTGCAATAATACATACTTCTCATTATCTACTATTTGCTTTTAAAACACATACTACTCGTTTTTGAGAAAATGTAGGCCAATAAGGACTTATCAGACATCATAATAACTACTAGTTACTGTATGCATGTGTGTGTATGCGTCTTTACCTGCATTACACTAAACACAGTTAATTAGTAACCACCTCTCTTTCATACTCACACACACACTCACACACTGACCTCTATGAGTCCTCTACGACTCGACCTTCATGCCTCTGCTGCTGTGTTGTTCACCCATGCTGCTGATATGCCTACTGAACAACTCTGTTTCCTCAAAGGCAAACCATTAACAGCAACACAGAATATGACACGGTGTTTTCCTGATAACTGAGCTACACCTCGTTAAAACCTCAACACACACATACGCATACATACCCACACACACACACACACGCACGCACGCACACACACATGCACACACACACATACACACACATACACCCACACACACATACACACACGAATGACTTTGTCAAAAAATCAAGTGTGGTCTTGATAAGAAGCTGTGAGTGACCAGAGTCGCCATTTAACAAGGATCAAAGTCACACAGAAACAACCAAAGGAAACATTTTTCACCACCTGATCCGTGTGTACACGCCTGTAGCGGGTACACAGGCTCTTGCCCAAGCGGCCCAACACGAGATATACGAGATCTCGCGATCCCTTCACATCTGTGATTACATGCTACCTAGAAGCATCTGATTATGGAGCTATATCGGGGCCAAAAGTTTTGTACTTGAAAAAATAACATTTGAAACTGAAAATTCAAGTTTTGATCTTGAATTTTGAAAAATACATCAGTGTATTCAAAATAAAAATAAGTGCACAAAAATTTTTTTCAGGTTAAATATAATTATGATTCACTCTGGTAATTCTTTTGAATAATTATTCATTTTCATTTTTCACTTTCATATGTTTTGATATTTGAGATCCTATTTTTTTCAGATTCAAATCTTATTTTATACATTTTCAACATTTTTTTTTCAGTTTCAGATCTTTATTTTTCAGGTTCAGATCTTTTCTTTTCAGTTTCAGACTTTTGGCCCAGATTTCGCATGGGGGGCGTGGTATCAACTGAGAGGGGTGTGGAATCATGACAGACAGTTTAACAAAAAGGCTAGGGACCTTCCCCTATCACGTTGCCTTCAGGGAACGTAGGAACTAAAACAATTCAATGCAACACTTCACGTACACTACACCATGTGATTGGCAGTGAAAAAACTAATGTCAGTGACAAACTTCCAAGTCTAAAGCTGTTAATATGTTACTTTATATAAGTTTTATATTCTTTAATACGTGGTAGGTTTATCCAAATATCAACTTTTTTGAAATTTACTCCGACGTTTTCGGAGATGTGAGATGCTAAAGCTGTTTTAGACAGTACTGAGGACCAGTTGCAGAAGTGGGGGGATAAATTATGCCAGATTGTGCACTTCAACAGATACACTTGAATACTTTCCACGTAGCACTGTGAACGCAGCGCAGCGTCCGCTCGTAATGATGGCGTCCGGCTCTGCAGGCCCACCTGCTGGAGCAGCACACAGGCGAGAAATGTTCAAAATGAGATGACACACAGCAAAGGGCTGCAGGCAGGAGTCAAACTAGCGGCCGCTGCAGAAGACCAACAGCCTCCATACATGGGGCGGACGCTCTACCAACTGAGCTACAGAGGTTTTTTTTCTAACCTTCACCTCACTCTGTCAGTTGCTTGACGCTACAGCAAAATGGATACAGTCACAACTTGAATCTCTGAATCACTCTAGACAAAACATTTTTTGAGAAAGTACATAAAACAGTGAAAACCGCTTATAGTGATCGATCACTTAGCCTGTAGGGATCAAATAGCACAGAATCCTTCCTGTACAAATGCACGTTTGAAAAAAAAAAGCCACCTGAGTCCGCCACTGTTTTAGTATTTGTTTTTCTGACAAGTTTTTACTTTTACTCTTCCACAGCTGAACACAGGTATCTGTAGTTTCTACTCCTCCTGGAAAATAGGCTGGTTACTTTAGTTTTCAACCTTAAAGGTCCCATATTATGCCATATTAAGTTTTTATAGGTCTCAGAGGTCCTCAAAACATGCTTTTGAAGTTTGTTTCATAAAACACCACTCAGATAATGCAGATCAGCATGCCTCTATACCCCTCTATTTCAGCCGCTCTCAAAACAAGCTGTCTGTGCCTGTAGCTTTAAATGCAAATGAGCTGTGACTAGTCGCGCCCCTCTTGGGAGGTGGGCGTGGCTTGACTCAACTGGTCCAGGCTGCTATGTTTACGCTGAACGCTAACACAGACATTGCGGCTGTCAGATGCAGTAGAATTCAAACATCCAAGTTTGATCCAGAATCCAGACAGAGGCTCCTGCAGAAGTTCAAACACTGCAGATGTTGCAGGACGTGTCTGAATGGTAAGTCAACAATTTTGTGTTTCTTGGTACATTACGTTAGTCAATGTGTGTGTTGGTACAGCCTTAAAATGTAGCTCGGTAACTAATGCTAACTGTAACTCACTCTGCCCGTTCATTATTGAGGGAAATTTTGGTGGATAAGTGACATTGTAATTTGTGAATATAGTTAACTGTCAAGCCTGCAATGAGACACGTTAGTACTCTGTGGACAAAGGACCTCTACAGGTGTTACGTGTCCCAATCAGTGACATATTTTAATGATTGCTGACAATAAATTATGTTGTTGTTTTGCAATATTCTCAGCAGAGATGCCTATCAAACAGCATCCTTTATGCAGCCATGTTTTTTAACATAATACTTTTACAGTCTGTCTGTATCATTTATTATCATTTTATCATCAGTTTTCAGAAGTCAAGGCTGTGTGCAGTGGTCTGTAAACTACACTGTGCTCCGTCTCCACATAACATGCAACAATTTACCTGTTACAAAGTTCCAATATTATATATCTGAACTCTGGCAAAGCTTCCTGCTCATCCAGCACAGCTTGTCTAATGTCTCTCAGGTTTGAGTTTCATTATCCTTATATTTTGTTGAAGTATTTAGAATAGACTCTGGATGAGCTGTAAAATTATTTTAAAATCAATATTTTATGTCAAATTAATGTATTATGGTAAGTCATTGTATATTAAACAGGATAATGTACAGTGAGCAGGTCAGTATTATAAAATAAACCCCTTCAGGATGAATTAAGACCCTTCCACTTTATGTTGGGGTCCTGCATCACCCTGTCAGGGTTTATTTCACAATACTGACAGAAAGGATTTTCCCAATATATTATAACATTTGTATTTATGAAGATAAATATGTCAGATTCTTTTACAGTTTGCTTCACATGACTTCAGTGGGCATAACATTACAGTGTTCACAAAACATTATGAATGGAGAAACACGTCCCAAAATGAGCAGATACTGTGCATATTAAAAATAAATTCACAGGAGACGATGTTTTACACATACCATGAAGCATTTATTGAATCAAATATATATATCATACCTTATAACATGTCAAATGATGTACCTATCATTCATGATCATAAAAAACTGAAGGATTCACTGAATCCATATGAGAAAAAAAGTTTGACAAACCACAGTTTGATGTTTGTGAGGCTAAGCAGTTAACTGGACATCTTTTCCACTTGTTTCAGTCATTACAGGTATCAGCCTGTCAGAGATGTGTGAGCTGGTGCTGGTGCTTCCTCATCACTCCTCGTCAAAGCCTGTCTGGTTCTTCAGATTCACACCGCGTTTCCTGATGCCCAGGGCTGCTATGTTGCACCAGGACACACAGCTGGTTACAATCTTCTCCATGTCTGACTCCTCATACTGTGCACTCAGGTCCTCTGGAATGGGAATCTTTATCCCTCTCTGGTGCTGGGTCCAGAAAGACTTTCTCAAAGATGAGGTCCATCAAGTTGATTTTAGTGACAAATAAAGGAATGTAACACTTATGAAATGTCGACTCTGGTTTTGTTCTGCATGCTCCTCTCATGGCCTTTGGGACGTGCAGTTTGAAGAGTTGGTCTCTTATAAATAATGACAAACTGTACACATTTGCTCAAAGTAACCACAATTTCATTAACCTGCACAGCATTCAAAGAAATGGAAACAACATTCTTTGGTGTAAAACGAAGGATAACGCTGTGGAAAACCTCCACAGATGAAGTCTGGTGGTGGGGCTCAGTTCTGCAACAGTCATTTTGTTAGTCAGCAGCTTCTCCAGCTTGTAGAAGGCAGGAGCTGCTAAAAAAGGACAGAAATGTTTACAATATAATATAGTACTAATAACTATTGATGGTATGTGTGATGTATTTATAAATCAAAATAAATCAATCAGTCAGCATGATTATCTTAGTAGAATAATTCTGATCACTACTTATATAAAGGATTTTGTCTGTATATGAGTAACACACTTGCTGTCAGTTTATTCTTGTCCCTTGTTTGATGCTGTCTGTGTGCACTGGGGGAACAGGGTGTCTTCATGTCCCTGGATGTCCTGTACATGGTTCAGGATGGAGGTCCATTTCACCACTCTCTCTGGCCTGGTGGCTGATGAGGCTGCAGTCCAGTAGATGTGGTTTGTGATTCTCTGTATCCACCTCTGTATCTTCTCACAGTTCTTCTTATTGATCTGCTCCAGTTTTTTTTTCTTTTGAAATTCCTACAATTCATAGGAAACATATTTCTTCTTAGTGAAAAAAAACCTAAATGTGTTGCAGTGCAGCATTTCAAAACCAGTAAGTATTACGTATCAATTATCTCATCACAATACACTGTAACTGTCACAACACCAGGGGTCTTCAAATGCTACTGAGATGATATGTGCAATCATACACTGCTATGGGCCTAATACATTTATAATAACAGCTACTATGTGCGTGACTTGGTCACTGTTACAATGCACAATGGCTTTTTGTGAGTAAAAACTGATAACCCATGTAGTCACATGATTTTATGAATTGTATTGATAACAAAGCAAAACAGGTGTCATTACAGACACGTTCCTCTCCTCCTCCTGCATGTCCTGCACCCCCACTGTGTTATTTGTAATGTAATGCAGGACTACTGTTACTGTACTGTTGTCTTTTAGCGTGTGCACAACAGTTGGGAAGCAACGTAAACACTGAATAGGTGTTGACGAGGAAGCTGTTGAACGGGAGAAGTAAAACTTATCTTCTGATTATTTCAGTTCTAATAAACATAAGTGCATACCTGCGCTAATCACAATGCTCGATTTAGTCTGAATACAAGTTTCTCTGCTTGATTTTGCAGCAGGTCGCTACACATTTCAGGTATGAGAAACTTAGCAGCTTGATGCTAATCTAAGTTACACAGCATCGCCAGGCAGAGGAGAGAGGAGGCGTCCATAACAACAGAGCCGACAACACAAACCTGTCAGAAGTCACACAAAAACTGACATGAAAAACAATTACCAGCATACAGTTTACTATTCTGATTAGTTAACTGGCTTCATATGAGGCTTAATGTTCGCACAGATTATCTTGACTCTCCCTCCAGCGTGTGAGCACACAGTAGATGCTACGCATATTAGCCGCGATGCTAATGTCAGGATCGAGCAGCTAAATACACACAAAAAAAGAACAGCATAAACATGATAAAACTTAACACTCCCACATCTGAAGTTGGGTCACAGGCAGTCAGTACTGATCCATGCTTGAGCTTGAGTTTTGAAGTGAATCCTGCTTTGTACTGATCCTCGGTGAAGAAGCAGTCCAAAGTAAAATGGTTAGCTAACACACACACACACACACACACACACACACACACACACACAACACTTTACCCAGTGTTGTGGGGACATCTGACTTCAAAATAAAATTAATCCTTTGGGGCTTCACTGGGTCAGACGTGGAGAATAGATGAAGACTTGCGTGCTCTTCCTGCAGCCAACAACAGAGCAGTTAGTGTGCTTTGTCTGAACCTTCTCTTCATTGGTTTACCGGAGCGCCGTTAGGGAGGAGAAAACAAGCACTTCTCCCCTTTTGACGTCACATGTGGAGCCAAATCTGAACGGAGCGTTTTGGCCTACATTCACTGAAAGGTGGAGCAAGCAAGAGAGGGAGAGAGAGGACTGTTTTCATATCAGGGGAGTCTGTAGACAGGCCAGGGACACAGATTTTCACTGGAAAACCTTTAAAAGTGCATTTTGCATAATATATTATTTAATGTGGTGGAACAATTACGCAAAGAAGAGACGATTCTTTGGTGCATCCATCAGTGCATATCATGAATACAAGAACTAACAAGTTCTAACAAATTTAATAGATAATAGATAGATAATAATAGTTAGTACTAAACTAACACCCGCGAATCAGTTTTCACAGCAGCAGAGAAGCTGCGTGTGGAGGAAACTGTTGTTAATGACAGAGTTTATTACAACAGAAACTAACGTGATGGTTAATGACATCGACACCAACCAGATGCACTTATAAAATTAAATAACTGTATAAGGAGGCCTAAACGTAAAACAGGAGAGTCTGTGTTTCTCTGTGAGAAACTTTCAGATCTTCTCACAGCAGAGTGAACAGGTGAGGGAGGAGAGGAGAGCAGACTGATCACTAATCAATCACTGATACCGTTGTCCTCTCGAACTGATTAAAAAATAAAAATGACAAAATTGGTGACAAACCAAACCTGGGTGTCCACACGAATAAAGTCTTTGTGTGAAACACTGCAGAGTGTAACATCGTGCTGTTTACAGACAGGCTGCTGTCTGTAGTTTGACAGAGAGACAGAGAGGGTTGTGTCTAGAAGGGAACCCTAGACCCGCGAAAGATCCTGCGACTTTGATTATTTTAGCAGAAGTAACAAACACAAATCTCGCGAGAGTTGTGCAAATAAAGAGTTATCTTCTAGATACGACCGAAAAATGTGCGCAGCTCCAAATATAGAAAATCATGTCGTGGTGTTGATGTTTTTAATGTGGCGGGCTGCCATAAATAAAACACTATTCACTGATCCACAGAGAGTCACTGAAACACTGATCACTGAAAAAAAATACTCACATTCTTTATTTACGTAAAAGCACTAATACCATGATGTACAAATACTTAATTACAATTTGTAATGTTATTGTTTCCATTTTTGAAAAATCAACATTTTTATTGCTGTTGTTGTAACTTTAATGGTATTCTTATTGGTATTTTTTGATGACTAAATACAGACGTGCAAACTCATAAGAGGAGAAAAAGGTGGCATGTTGGTAAACCAGTCCCCTGTCCCCTGGGGGTCTGGGAGCGTCTGTCCTGCTCCAGAAGAAAAATGTTGTGATTTTAACATGTGAACAAAACATTCTGGTGACTGTTTCAGTTAAAAGATTCAGTTCCATCTTCTGTTTGTGGTTTCTGCAGACATTACTACCTTTACTTTTACCTTTGTACTTGGAAAAAGAGTAGAAAGTAAAGTAAAAACAGTAAAAGTAAATCTACAGTAAAAGTAAAGTTACTTTACGAGTATTTTTACTTTAGTAATTTATAGTTGTTCATTTAATAGACCTGTCTTATCTTCTCTTTTGTATATTACCATTGTTCTTAAATAAAGCAAAAGTAATGTAATAGGAAAAAAATGCAGAACATGCAATATTTCTTATCTGATTACTCGATTAATCACCAGAATAATTGATAGATTATGCTTTAATTTTACTGGTTCGACCCACTTGAGATCAAATTGGTCTGTATGTGGCCCCTGAACTAAAATAAGTTTGGCAACCCTGATGTAGACGTTCATACAACTACTACACTACTTCAGTATATATCACTCTCATAACACAAGTTAGACATTATGATGTTCCAGACCTTTGCTTTAGGAAATTTTCTCTAACTGGACCTCTTTGAATTTTAGTTGAATACCCCTGCTATATCTGGAGCTAGTAACTCATTCTAAGGTTACAAAAACACAATGATTATTATTTTTGGGTGATCGTACACAGAGCCGATCAGCATTATACGCATACTACTCTAGTTGCATAGCGCAAAAAATGACATCCAGAGTGTGAATGTGGTGCACAGTAATCAGGTAAACTTGTGTTTCCTCCTCGCCAAGTTTGACATCATTCATTCAAAGTCACGTTAAGTTGATATGATTGCTTGCATTCTTTGACCGACAGATGGGTAAACTGGTTTAAAGGAGGAATGACTATAGTGAAAGCACTGGAGTGTGACTGTGTGGCTCTCTAGCCTGTTAGGAGGACCCCTCAGCAGAATTTTGCTTTGGGCCCCATGGACGTCAGGACCAGCTCTGATTGTATACTAATAAAGCATACTTTGGAATATTATGTTCCATTTCTGCCATATTCTGCCAATAAAACTCAGTAAACCTGACACACTGGACCTTTAAATAGATGTCTTAGAGTTTGAAAATCTAAAAAACTAATGTCTAAACTAATGATGGAGCAGTGATGGCTCCTCTATGTTTGCGTGTTTGCATAATGGCTACTGACCATTTCCTGCTTTTCTTTGGAGCACTCTGTCTCTGTGTTTCTCTGTCCTCCTCTCTGTAAGTTCCTTTCCATTACAGCTGAGCTTTATTACACTAAATATTTCATCTGTCTGAGTTTCAGCTGCAGAGCCTCTCAACACCATTTAGATTCCAGCTCTGCTCATCTATCCCTCTTCATCTTCTCTTTAGTGGAGCAATGACTCATACAATAAAGAACTCTTGATTGTAAATCTCAGATGACTAATACATACATAGGAGCCCTTCTTTTCCTCTTCACCTCCTCACCATACTCCTTTTCGTTGTCCTCACCTCGGCTCCCCGTCACCTGCTTTTACCTTTCTGCTCCTCCTATGCCAAATTCAGACTGACAGTGAAAAACAGAGCTGAACTGTGGCACAAAATTCAATTCACTTCCTTTGCTGAGAAGTAATGAGAAAGATATTCCTCCAAACAAGCTGACTTTCAGCAAAAATCTTACAACATGCAGAGAAGTGAGGATCTTGATTTCCATACAGATAACGAGAAGAAAAGCAACAGCTTTTTCACAATGTCAAATAATTTGCAAAGATCTAACCTAGACAACCTACAGAAGAAACTTGTTTTGTTTACTTGTTAAAAGCTCCCATAATTGCTCCCCTCCTTAGCCTGCCCTTTTTTTCTCTGCACCCCAATAACAGTTGAGCATGCTTGGTACCCAGCAAATCCTTGGTCAACTTTCTCTCTACCTGTTTCTTGTATGTGCTGGGCTTGCCTATGTTCAAAAGAAAACCAAAGTTTGAAGATGCAATATGATGTTGGGGGACTTGTGCAAGCAACAGTGCAAAATGTTCACCTTATCTAACCAGCTAGCTAACAATCAATGTAGAGTAACTAGCTAGTCTGCTGGCGTTTTCGATGTGACGATATATCCATCACTTTTACAGGTCCTGCAGCAACATCTTTTAACCATCTAAAAAATTTGTTTGTTTTTTTTTCTCCCAGAAGGCTAAGGCATGTTTGGCCCTACTCTGCCTCTGATTGCCTTACACTGCTGGTATAAGTCCTGCCGGATGTTGCTCGCTGTGAGCAACATCCACTTTCTAGTTTTCAAAGTCCCCAGGAAACAAGAACAACCTCTGAGCTGCAACCTACACACTGAAAACGGCAAATTAGCACCTGGGATACTTATAATATAAATGTAAACAAACTAACAGCTGTTTACAGTGATGTAGTCATTTGTGCAAATATTCCACCAAAACAAATTCCCCCTCGACACTGTTTTGCAGCAGGACGGTCGCTGCATTCTGGGCTTAGTGCCACCCGAGACATTCTTGGTTTATAGATGTGCAAACAAGGCAGGCCTTTTTTCCCTTATAGCAGAATGTGCATGCGTGGAGTCAGACATTTTTCCAGTTTTAAGTGTTGTGGAGAGAGCTCTGGCTATGTGAGACTAGGATTACCCTACATAATAAGGGAGTAAGGGTAGAATCAGTATGATTTGTCCGAGCTGTTCATAAACTCAGCAGAAATATAGTTTATTGTCAAGTCTCATTCCCAGATGTCAAATACCGACATTTTGGATTGGTAAAGTAGCCCAAGCAGCAAAATAATGAGAAAAATAATGAAATACAGGCAGAGGTTTGCAGGATCTCTGTAGATATGGATACCACACACACACACTACTACTACCACCACTTTCTATTGGGTCGTGAGTGATGATTGAGATGGATTATGTGTATATCAGTCTAGACATTATTATAGGAAAATGTTGCACATTATGTCTTTAACTGCTCTCTAATTAAGGATATGGATTCTCTCTAAAATCATACCATCATGTAACAGTGGACTAGTATTCAAATCATCACTGGTTGGGTTTAGAGACCTAAGCTCCCCTGAAAACAACAAAAGTTCAAGTCTGGTGGGATCTTGAAGAACTGATAAATTATCAGCCATTATCTTGTAGTACTTCCAATTCTGCAGTGATTCTCCAAACAAGAAGGCAACACGAAGGTGTGGCCCAGCAGGTCTGCTGTCTTTCTCAGTGCATTGGAGTAAAAAACACTTGCGCCTTACACCAGCTAAAACATGGTCGAAGTGCAAAGTCTGTGGCACAATTGGTCTGAATGCACAAGATAGGCATGTTTGGTCAAAGCACACACACACACATCTCCACAATCACAAAAATCCTTCATTTATGTTCAGTCTGTTCCCCTCACAGAATTGTGGATTAGTTAAGTGTCCTTGGAACATATTTTCAATCAGCAATAAGGTGTAAATATTGAAGTTGCATGTGTGCTTCGTCCTTGGCTGAGGTGCACACATACATCTCCGCAATCACAAAACACCTGTCATTTATGTTTAACAGCCACGCACGCGTGTGTGTGTCTTCAAAGTTAATCTCACTAATAAGAAAAAAGGAATTATTATCATAATTATTAAGTTTAATAAATCTCAACAGACCTGCAAAGTGCGCATGGGACAGGATCACAGGTGTCAGATTTCCTTTAACAGATCAGTCAGCATGACAGCTGGAGCAGCTGGAGCATTTATGTCTGTGTGTTTATAAGGATCCAAAAAAAAAGGATTAAACAATTATGATCTATAACATACTGAGTATGCTATATTCCCTTTATGCCATATTACACATATAGACCCCCATAAATATTTCACTCTGGACCTTTGAATATAAGCTATATAAAGTATTTAAATGGACCGCGGATGATTTAATAACGTATAATAATTAGGGCTGTCAAACTTAACACGATAATAAGGCATTAACTCAAATTCCTTTTAATGCCACTAACTTTTTTGACGTGCATTTAACGCACATTCTGTTATATTGGCCTGATCAATAGTTTGAATCAGCTTCTGTCAAATGACAATGTAAACAGGCTTGTCTGTTTAGACAACTGATTCAGTGAGAGGAGTGAGATGAGCAAGTGCTGATGGAGCTGCAGCTCCACCTGAAACCAGGTAAAAGTAAAAATAAGTCCGACCCACAGCAGAGAGAGAGAGAGAGAGAGTGTGTGTGTGTGAATATGGACAGAAGTGTCGACTTGATATAAAAACTTTTTATGATCATGAATCATAATGTTAGCAGGGCCGTGCAGAGACCTTTGGAGGGGCAGGTGCTCAAAGTTAAAAGGGGGCCACAAATTTGCTCCATGGTGCTGATTCATAATCTGCCCTTTATTATTCGTAGTGCTAATAATAAAGTAAAAAATAATTAAATGATATAGAAATCATGTATTTAAATGTATTTGTGCTTTTATTCAGTTTGACTATCCAGTTTGTGCAAGACAGCAAAGTTATAAAAGTTATATATTTTATATTTATGCATATTATATTGAATTTGTGTGTATATATACAAATGTTATAAACAAGTACTGATATGTTTAAATGAGAGGTTGAGAAAATCACACTTCAAATTCTTCTAATTATTATTGTTATTGTTGTTGTATTTATACTGTAATAGTCCAAAATTATGTGAATATGCATGTACATTGCATAGTTTTAGTGAAATAACAGCCTATGCCTCATTGCCTCTAGAAACAGAGGAAAAACACTGAAACTCACTTGACAGTAAAATGATACATCTCTCTAATGCACTTTGCTCATGACAAAAGAAACATATAGAAACAAAAAGAAGCCTGACATACTTTTTTCTCTCAGCACGTTGTTTGTGGTTAACTAGCGGGTATAACTTATGCGAGGTGTGTGCAGAGTGAGACACACACACACAGGATGCTCACGGATCGTATCACGGTTTTGAGTATCGGATCGGATAATTTTTCAGATCAGCAAAAAAGAAAAAAGTGGTGGGATTAGGGTTAAATTATTTTAAAAATGCACTTGTCTTTGATCTTTGTCCATCTGTAATTATCACCATAGTTATGTAATGTAATAATAATGATAATAGTAATGATAATGGTAATAATATTAAAAACTTCAAACTTAAACAGTGCTGTACTATGTATATACTATACATATATTAGATCATTATACACTGTACAGTATAATACACAACTATGCTCTGTAGTCTGGCTCAATGTCCCGCCTACAGCAGCACATCTGATTGGTTAGAAGTCATGATCAATCAGCAGACACACTGCGTCACAGACGGGGTAAGACAGAGCTGCACCGGTGAGCAGAGAGGAGCTGTGTAGAAGTTAAGACAGCTGATATCACCAGAGTTTCAATGAACATCACAGTTTGATGATCTGTTTCTATCTGTTTACTTATACAAAAGTAACAGTGACAGTAAAACTATGATGCTCACATGTGGTCCGCGGATCACATGCATGCCGAACCGTAGAGGTCGATCCGTACGGGACACGGATCAACTGCGATCCGTTGCTTAGCAGCGCTTAGCTACAGGGCACATCTGGCCACGTCAGGGCAGTGAGGGCATGTCTGCGTGGATCATGTGACCGACCGAGGGTAGATCTGAATTATTATTATTTTGTTTTATTTATTATTTTGGGCCACAAAGACAGACTTTCACATACACACTTACAAAAAACAAACAAAAAAACAAAAAAACACTTTGACAAAAGGGCACTTTGGGCATCAAGGGGCAAAGGGGCAGGTGCTCCAGCACCCTCCGCCCCCCCCCTGCACGTGCCTAAATGTTAGTACACACTTCCGTGGTGCATGATTTTTATCTCCAAGTCCAATTTGTGTACTTTTAAATACTTAATTACTTGATGCAGATTGATCATAACAGTGAGGGAGGAGAGACGAGCTGCAGAGAGGAGGGAGAGAGGGGGAGTGTGTAAAGTGCCAACTGATATAAAAACTTTATTGATGAATCCTGATGTTACTGTACAGTTCTGTGGTTTAAACTATAGATTTAAATATCAGTCTCTGTAAAGACCAAACTGACAGACGCTCGTCTCCTCCACAAAACATTTGTCACTGCGCTGCATTATTGTAAGTCATGATGAAGAGTCCAGACTGTCTCCTCTTCATCTCCTCGGTGTGTGTCAGTGTACAGTTTGCTGTCTGCTGTGGTCTAAAACATCCTCACTGATGTAAATCATCCTGCTGCATTAGTACAAAAACATTAATACTGCACAACAATATTTTATTAAAGAAACAAACTATTATTAACACTGATAATACTAAATAAATAAATAAATAAATGCATATATGTAGCAACCTTTTCCTAAACTACTGTTCGTTCTGTGGTGTTAGATTTTTATGTCTCCGCCCGCCGAAGGTGCCGGGCTGGAGGCATAAAAGTTCTCCGGTTGTCCGGCCGTACGTGAGTCCGTGCGTCCGTCCTTCCGTCACAGATTTTTGTTTGCGCGATAACTTTTGAATGGGTGGACGGATTTGCACCAAATCTTGTGTGCTAACACTCTATAACAGGTACATGAACTGATTACATTTTGGAGACCAACGCTTTTGAGATGGCCGCAAAATGGCCACCTGACAGACCTGTCTCTAAAAACACACTTATGCCAATAACTTGATCAATTTTAAAGCTTTTTTATATTTGACTTTGATATATTTTTGAATAACTATGTTGGATACTATTAGGTAATAAAGGTAATAGCTCTTTCCTTGCAATCTTTTCTCATTAACTGTATACTGTATCAATAGAGCCATAATTCTCAAACTCCTGGGACACTTGCAAATAGGATTTCTAATGAATCAGTGGTTTCAGTCAGGTGTAGGGAACACAAAAAGTCACAGTTGTTTGAAACTGTTGCAGGCGGAGGCATCAGAATCAACGCTTTAGCGTCGACTTCTACCCGTTTTCATTAAATCTGAAGCCTGCAGTGCACCATAGAAGCTTCGATTGACTTTTCCATGAAACTTTTAGTGCGTTTTGGCCTTAATGTTAAATTGAGCAGGTCTATATGCTTATCATTGTCCAGAAACCCTCAAAGGCACTGCATTTGGCATTAAAAAAAAGCTCAAATAATGACATGACAAATCCAAGTCCATCAGGCACAATTTATCATTGTTTTTGTTTAATATCCCTTTAAGGTACATTTTGAACAAATAAAAAATGTGTGATTAATTTGCGATTAATTGCAATTAAATATTTTAATCAATTGACAGCACTAATAATAATGCATGGATTTCATGCCCTTTCATCCCCAGAAATGGCATGAATGTTGCTGAGAAAATTATACTGCCATTAGCTGTAGTAATAGTTTGTAGCTGTGCACTGTCAATAACTGTCATTACATGACTGGTGTGGACATGTACCAAGTGTTTTTATGTGCCTGTGGGCTAGTTTCATGTGGTAATTGTAATACTGTCGATGTATATGTCATCATCGCCTGTGTTCTCATCTAATCTAATCACAGTATTGTTTTGTGCCCTTGTGCATAAATAATGTGTGGACTTAATGTCAGATAGATCAGTGATTAACAGCAACCAGGCTGCAAACTGGTATTGGTAACATCTAATATCACAGACATCTCCTATCAACTCTTCCCCACCAGCATGTCCTGTCAGTGCAACCAGTAAGTGAAAACCTTATTTTCCTTCCCAACCACACACCTCTATGAAGTTATTATGTAGTGTGCCATATTAGCTGCAAAGAAACAGGCTCTAACGTCTTACTGAGTTGTGAGCCGTATTTTTTATATTTGGTATAAAGCAGTGATAGCATGACTTCCCCCTGCAGCTGTCCATGGCTCTGACATGACTCAAGACCAGGGGTGGAAGTAACTAATTACAAATGCTCAAATTACTGCAATTAAGTAGTTTTCTGGGAGCACTTGTACTTTTATGAGTACATTTTCAAGTCTGTACCTTGACTTGTACTTAAGAATGCATTACCCCATGCAATCGACTTAGTTACTTTTAAAATCATAATTGAGTACTAAGTACAATTTGAGTCAATATCCAACTACATTTTTGTAGCCAATGAGGTGATCCGATCACAAACAGTAAGGATATTAATCATGAATCATTAATAAATGAATCACAGTTAAGAATTTAACCCACTAAGAATGTATTAATCAATATTTAACCAATAGTCTAAATGTAGCAGTAATTACTCCTCATTTAATATTGTTTTGTCTGGTGGAGCCATTTGGTGTATAAGGAATCTTAAACTTAAACAAAAAAAAAGAAAAAAGAAAAACGTGTTTTGTATCTAGAAAGTTAGTAATGATTCATGGATTATTAGCTTTTTCTTTGGTTACTGTATTTCAAACACTGCAGTGAACCGACACTACTGATGGGCACAGTTACCTCATTGGCATAAATTCAGATACTTTCATCTTTGATACTTTTTGATGAGAACACAGTCTTCTCAACCTCTTGTCCACTTCCCCCACTCTTCATCATCACCCCACTGTTAACTCATAATACTCGCTTCACCTCACCTGCTCTTCATCTCTTCTGCATCCCTGTTCTCATCTCCTTCACCTCACTGTGCATTTCCCTGCCTCTTTAGTTTCTCCACACCTCCTGTGGAGAGAAAAATATGCAGCAAGTGTATTGAAGCCATGAACTCCCTGTGCATCTCCTCACTCACACTGCAGATGCTGCAATATATATAACACACAGGTAGACACACACACACACACACACACACACACACACACACACACACACACACACACACACACACACACAGATTCAGAGTCATTTTCACAAACACAAATCACATGCACTCACAAATGCATTTATAAAAAGCTATATATCTGTCTTTTCTTTTCACTCTCCTTTCAAACACACACACAGATTTCCCTATAAGTGCAGCCCAATCTATTATTGAAAAGACTGCTGTCATTTCAGGGCCTGAAGGTCACCAGCATCAATAACTCTGGTGGTAGCCAGCAGATGACCCCACTATCCACACACACACACACACGCACACACACACACACACACACACACACACACGTACACACACAAATACTCAGTGGGTCACATGACAGAAACTCTCAGTGCCAGCAGATTCAATAAAAACCCACTGTGAGAGCTGAAAAAGGCCTAAACATTTGCAATCCAAAGCTCTTAAACTTCATTCAAAGTGATTTTATTTTGTACTAAAAACACTGCTGACTTACCTCTCTGCTCTCTTGGTGCTGGATTCTTTTTCGTAGTTTCAGCTAGGCCCTGTAGTTTTAATCAAGGAAAATCTTGATGCAACAGCTTAGGGATGGCCATTTCCATAAAGAAAATGATTTCCCAGGTTGGTGTGGAAGAATATGACACACCTGTAGAAAGCCCTGGCCTGAACCCCATCCAATACAATTGGGATGAACTGAAAATTTTTAATGGCATGAAAAACATCATTAAAAAAAAAAAATGCTCAGTTACACTGTAACTGCTAAACAATGCTGTCACAGTTTAAAACTGCGTAAAAAAAACAAAACATGAAATACTTTCACATAGTTTTTAACTACATGAAAAAATTATGAAACAGGTTTTGCTGGACCACAGATCCGTAGTTGTGGAGAAGTGTTAGCTGGTGGGCCACCTTTTCTCTTACTAAAATGTATAACTCTGGGTAGCGCTTTTTCTGCAAAAAGAAAAATTGTGAACTGGCAAATCATTCTTTGGGTCAAGCATCTTAATAAAATCTTTGAATCCTGGCTTTTCCACAACACTAACTGGTCTTTGGTGATGTATTTTGTCAATGTGGTCATGATCTCTTTCCATTTTGGACATTTTTTTGTCATATGGGACCGAATTGGCAAACGTTAGTTTGAGGCATTCTTCATTTTGTAGTGGATGACATTTCAGGTGGTGAAACAAATTCGTGGTACTGCTACCTTTGGTGGCAACGGTTTTGCAGTATATTTTGCAGAACGTCTTCCTTGCAAGACCTGAACTACTGCCAGATGATAGACCTAGTCATTTGTCTCCATCTTCAATTAATGTCTCTTACTCATAACTCACTAGGGCTCTTCACTTTTTTTCACTCTCTCCACCCTTAATTTCAAGTAACCACTGTCATTCTCAGTTTATCATATTTATAACAAACCAAATTTCATAAAACCCGGTTCAGAATACTGTTGATTTTGTCTGGTGGAAAGCCTGAAGCCATTAGTTTGGAGATTGTTACAGCAGCAGGTCAATGTACCACATGCAAGAAAATTTTCATATCTTATCTAAATGTGTCTTCCTTACTTTTTGTCCCACAAAGGGCTCATGGCAACATGCCACATCGGATTCAGCAAACACCCCTAACATCAGATAACTCTGTAAATGATCTGGCTGTGTATATTTGAGTACACATGCATGAGACTTGTAAATCAGATTGTAAACTAATGAATTAGGTTGCTGCTAATCACTAATTTATCTGACATCAAATCCACACATAATTAATGCATAAGCGCACAATAATACCATATAAGGCTGCACTTCGAGCCCCATATGTCAGGAAGTGTTGGTTCATGAAATGGCATTAGAGAGTATAAAGAAGAACTTCACAAGTTCAGGGTTTGAAATCCCACTGTCTGTGAGCCATATAGGAAAATCTTTCATTTAAATAGCATCAGCAGTGGACTTGGACCTGCTAAAACAAAGAAACAAGTGCTGTTAATATCATGTTACTTGAGGATCAGACTGCCTCTGAAATAAAGAAGAAATGTCCCTATATGAACAAGCCTTCAAAGACCACAGAAAAAGAAAAAAAAAACATTTTGCCACAGAAAGGAGTGGTCGATGACTGTAGCTGGAGGACAAGGGGGTCAGGGGGAAGTTTTCATCATGGAGACAGAGGGCAGAATAAATGAGGATATTCCTCTGGACTGAGGCTTCATAACCCTGCATGTGAAGACATTTGGCCAATACACCTGAATGTAGGTAATAATACATCATTAAATTAATGACGAGCGGCTTTATGTGTAAATTTACAAATATAATTTGAAATGCAGTCAAACAGGATAATGTTGATGTAATTATAAAGTGTAATTTATTTTTCAAACTCAAAATGTCTTCAAACTTAAGAAATACACAGTTATTTGTGAAAAACTTTGGTTTGTATACCAGCAGACTGACTGCACATGACTCTACAATAGATCTGGAGCTCCTAAACTGTGTTCATATCTGAATGAAAATTCAAAATACGTGAAAATTGGTGAATGTGACTAGTTCTCCCAAACCACTCCTACAGAACTCTTAAAGCAATAGTTCACCCAAAAATGAAATTTCACTCAATATCTACTCATCCCTGTGCTGATGTGAGGATGGCTGAAGATCTCCAGTTCACAAAACACTCCTGGAGCTTCACCGGAAAACAGTGTTGCAGCCAAATCCAGTACAATTGAAGTGAATGGTGACCAGTTTTAAAATGTAAAAAAAGAATGTAAAAAATGTAAAAAAAACAAAAAACAAAAACAAAATATCTCCATACTGCTCGTGTGGTGTAATCCAAGTGTCCATAAGCCGTGACATTAAAATTTGACCCAAAAAGACACCATTTACACCATGTTTTTAGCCTAAATGTCAACTGTAGCCTCTCAGACCTGATCCACGTGCTCACGCCTGAAGCAGGTACATAGGGTCTCGGCCAAGCAGTGCGGCTGCAGCAAAGAAGTAATGTTCCTCTTCTATGTCAGAGTCCTTTTCTTCTTTGTTGAAAATTTGCAAAGTCAACTGTAGTCACTATATCTGAGCAGATCAGATATGGAGCTATATTGGGGCCAAAAGTTTTGTACTTGAAAAAATAAAATTTGAAACTGAAAATTCAAGTTTTGATCTTGAATTTTGAAAAATATATCAGTGTATTCAAAATAAAAATAAGTGCACAAAATTTTTTTTCAGGTTAAATATAATTATGATTCACTCTGGTAATTCTTTTGA